>JBBPKD010000164.1:0-33827 GCA_038089075.1 Singerocomus inundabilis
TACTAGTGAGAATTCTCGATTTTTTATCACCTTCATTGCCTTTTGACATGGAATATTAGATTTCAAAGCGCGCTGTCTTAGGAAATTGGAGCAACGAGGCTACCAGGCTACTGATTCAGGTAATTATCAAGACGCTGTCGTCCATTACACTACAGCATTATCCCTTGAGCCTTTATCGACGGACCTGTTGACAAAGCGAAGCAAAGCACGAGCCGAGATTGGATCATGGAAATCCTCGCTCGAGGACGCGGATGCGGTGCGTGTATCTCAATTTGCATCAGAATAAATAGTAAATATTAAATACGACCTCAGGTGATCAAACTGGACCCGTCATCTTCGCGTGGGTATGAAAGAAGACATGCAGCGCTCCTCGGTGCCCGCCGTTACGATGAAGCAATCGATGCGTACAATAACATGCTCCTCAAGCTCGAACAATCTATTGATCCTGTTACTCGCGGTAGATATTTATTTGGTTCACATAATGCTCATCTCTGACGTTTCTACCTCTTGTAGGATTGCGCAGCCACTATGTTAGCCCGTCCGAGACGATCACGGCGATTCGCAGCTCCGTCAAACGGACTCAGAGGGATGCTCCCCTCGTACTCATTAACGCTGAGACCGGTCGTCTTCATGACGAGCAAGGACGCTTGCATGAATTCGAAGCCGATCCAACGTTTAAGGAGCTCGTTGCATTGATGACAACAGCGATCGACCACTCTCGTATCACGCAGACCGTCGAGGAATACTTCAAGTATGGCACGTTCTCCCATACATGGGAAGGAGCTGAACCGCTGTTCAACGATGTCCTTGTTAAACCAGTGCAAAACCTCGCATCATCACCCACAGTTTTCAAGCTGATGATGTTCTGTACGACGGTGCGAGAAGCCAGGTTGCGGTGGGCATGGTCCGACACATGTTGTATCAACAAAGGAGATGGAACAATACTTCAAGAATCGTTGACATCCATGTTTCAATGGTATCACGAGTCCGCGCTCACGATCGTTCACCTGAAAGGTGTACTATCTGATTCGGATCTGAGTGCGCTTGTGAGGTGTCTTTGGAATACGCGGGCATGGACATTGCAAGAATTCTTTGCATCCAAGGTTATCCGCTTCTACACTGAGGATTGGAAGCCTTATCTCTCTCTCGGGGATGTTCACAATCACAAGGATTCGCCTGCAATCATGGCAGAGATGGCAGCCGCAAACGGTGTTGATGCGCAAGTTCTTCTCTCTCTTCGACCCGGATCAGATAATGTACGACAGAAGCTTTGTCTTGCCGCTGCCCGCATCGCTACGAAACAGGAGGACATTGCTTACTCCCTGTTTGGAATATTTGATGTTTCCATTCCGGTCACATATGGGGAGGGACAACAACGTGCTTTGGGTCGCCTGCTGCAGGAGGTGTTGACTCGATCGGGTGATGTGACAATCCTAGCCTGGTCAGGGAAGGCATCGGACTTCAACAGCTGTCTTCCTGCGGAGATTGATGTATATCGCGATCCAGCATCACCGTATATTCCATCGGAAATCGAAGAGGACAAGATAAACGTCCTGGTCGCAGAGCTACGGACATTGTCATTCACTGAGTCGGCTGTGACGCTCTACGATCGGGTTGTCCTTCTGCCGTCGCCACGCCTTGCTAGCCGTCGATTGAGTTTATCGTGCATCAAATTTCCATTGAAAAGGTTGTCTCTCTCGAGCGATGGTCTTCTGTATGTTTATCGTGCTGTGACTTCTGCACTTGGGAGTGTCGAGATCAAGACGACAGAGGATCTATCTAGCCTGGAGAATCTGGTGTTGGTCCACCCTTGGCTGCATTATCTTCTTGATCCTAGCCTTCATTCCGAGGATCCAATTACGGATGATGAAGCTGAACCATTCATCCCTGTCGATGAAGGCGGTGGGGGTAGCTATTCCAATGCGCCCCCTCCCCTTTCATCAGACACCATTTCCCCGTCATACGACAAGCTTACGAGTGCCCTACGATTTTTCGCGCGTCTTAGACAGCCTTTCGGCGCGCTGTTGCTCGTTCGTGTATCCCACAATGAATATCGACGTGTCGCATCGGACCGTCCTATCTCGGTGCAGTTGCTCAAGAATGTGTCGCCGCACCATCTTGCACAGATGATACAGACGTTGGATGTCCTCTAGTTTCTGTGTAGTTTTGGTCTGCCTTTGCTTCTAAATTTCATTATTGCTATCCCAGACCCGTCTATTGCATGCTCCTGTATTTCGGATTGTTCTCGGTCACGTACCCGTCATATTATTTGCGGCACTTTCAATGTCACTGTGGTAGTTTGTCTCGTGTATGACTATAGCCCGCTCAGCGTTCTTTTTTGCAAGCAAGCAGCAACCAAATGTCGATGGATATCCCGAAAGCGGCTCCCTCTATCATTCAGCTGGCCCGTGAGAGTGCTACCTCGTGCGCTGATCCCCAGATCAATAAGAAGCCTTCTTGCTCAGCCCCGACCGCCTTGCCGGGTTCCACTCCTAATTGGAGCTTAGTTGGTAATAACCCTAAACGGCCCTGTAGGGGCGGCTGTCGAGGTAGCGTTGCCCTCTGACGAGAGCTTTCGCTAGCTCGAAAGCGCCTACCTGGCATCTGATCCCCTGTCCCTACGCGTACTGTACGCGGCCCTAATCCTTGGAGAAGGGAGTCCAACGGACGCAGCAAACAGGCGACGAAGGCCCTGAAGGATATCTCGTCGAAGGAGTCAGGTTTAAAGTTGATTCCTCTATCTCCGTAAACGGTACTGGAGTGAAGACAGTGTTCGCTCGCCTCTTACTAATCCAGGTCAGTATCACAGGCTGAAATAACTTGCGAACCCGCTCCTGTTTCTTGGTCGTTGACCTTCTCTCGTTGAAAGCATGCTCGGCCAGGTGTCGAAGCGTTGGAAAGAGGGTCTCCGGAATTGTCTCTGCAGCGGCGTGTCGTTTGTTGAACCGAGGTGGGCAGCCACTAGGGCGCCAGCAGAGGAGGAACCTCTCAGGCTCTACCAGGTGGTGGAGACGTAGTGAACCACTCTATTTGTCTCTAATTGTCTCTGTATATTAATGTGGAGCTTAGTAGCTCATATAGAATGTGTGAGATAAGGTTATCTAATCTACTGTATAGTAGTGCCTTATCTAATCTTGGTAAAAGCGGCCAATAGGGACCTTTGCTACAATGTAATCCTACATAAGTGTAGCTAGTGAATGGCAGCTAAATAGTGCCAGTTCAACATCGTTATCCATTTTAAAGTTGGTTCAGCGTCCTGACCCTACCTCCAATTGCTGTGATTTGAACATTGAAGTCTGCCAGGTGTGACTCTACATCATGGTAAGTGATAGAATTAGGACTTGATCGAGATGCAGGCGCGTGACTATAAGAAGTTCACTCAGTCGTGCGCAATACAACGGACTGAGGTGCTCGAGTGCGAAAGATACATCTTATATACTGTAGAGTACTATTGTATCGAACAAAGGAGATAAAGGATCATATCAATGTTCCATGCTGTCAATTAGTACGGGAAAATAGAAACAGAAAGATACGCGATATAACTGAATAGATTGTCCATATGGTCTGTGTACATACGAGAGTGATCGAGGCGCATCAATGATGGGCACACCAGTGATTAATTGATCCAGTCGCGGTCCGGGCTGTGCGCGCGCTTGTTATTCCAACAGTAAGTACATGCAGTACTTGACCACTGTCGTCTGGCCCTGTTAATTCAGACAGACATTTGCTGCCGTTATGGGGATGAAGATCTGATCACCTTACTTGGCTGATTGCTTACCGAGCGGGTGGCGAAGAATTTCGAGTTATGACTCTTTGTAGACCGTAGGAGATTCCCACGGATATCTAACGACTGACCTCACCGACTCCTCCCAGCGTCCCGCTTTCCCTTGGTACGGAATACGTTCTGGTCTAGCTTTGCACTGGGAAGAACTCAGCAAGGACCACAACAAACGTGGCCCAACGTTTCGACACATTTCCCACAATCATATATATCGTGGTCGCACCTGCCTCATATTTTTGGGTGTGGTGAAACGTTGAGGTGAGCCCTCATTTGACCGAGCCATTTGCTGCATGCACCTCATTCATTGGTTGTGTGTATTTCCCAGAACACCAGGTCTTGTATGGTCTCCGCAGATGGGCCGGTCGAAACGAATATATGATCCGGGGCTCCGGGAGCTCCGAATGTTTCTATTCGAAGAGGAATAATTATGCTGTCACCTCCCAAATCATGGACCCGTGACCGCACACGACTTTCGCGACGGAATATAGCATGCAACAATTTCCCTGCTCAGTTGTGTCCCATGATATGGTATTTTTCCGTACGTTCCCGTTGGAAGAGTTGGTGTGGGGGAGGGAGAAAGGACGGGGATATTATTATTCATGTGGCAGTATAAGAAGACCCAACGTTGGTTCGTCATCCTGGAGTCATATCACAAAACTCTCTATTCATGCTTTCTCCTCAGGGTCTGAAGATCACGTCTGCGCTCCTGGCACTCGTCACGCCATCTATCGCCCTTGGTGTTGCACCAGGCCAAATTAAAAATTTTGTCACGTTTGGTGACTCGTACACCGACTCCTCATACTACCCCTCTGCGGATGGTGGATACCAGTGGCCAACATGGGCTGCTGAATATGGGCCATTTAACCTCTACGGTGAGTCCTTTTGAACCCAGAACGTGGTCGGTGTGAATCGCTCACGAGCCTGAACACCACCAGGGTTCGCAAGGTCTGGTGCGACCTGCTCCAACCTGCTCACTTACCGCCCTTTCCCACCCATCATGGAGTCGCAGATTCCCTCGTACTTGAATGAGACCTACGATGGCACCCTTGATCTCAATCCTGAGGAGACGATATATACAATTTGGATCGGGACCAACGATCTCGGCGTCAATGCGCTCTTGACAGGAAGCGACGCGCCTGGCGTGTCTATCGTCCCCGTCAGACAATGTGCTATCAATGTCTTGACACGCCTTTACGAGAGCGGCGCCCGCAATTTCATCATGCAGAACGTACGTAGGACACCTACTATAAAATGATATCATTTTGAAACGTAGCACTCACCCCTGTATATGACTGACTCAGATCATTCCTCTCGACCTTACCATCCTGTACTCCAATTACTCTTACCCCAGCAAGTACTGGACCGCACAGCGCAACACGACAGAGTGGAACGTCTACATGCAGGAGCTCGTCCGCGCGGGCAATCAGATCACATTGTTGGAGCTTCAGGCGCTCGCTCCCACACTGCCTGAGGCGCACATCGGTAGGTGATCGACCATGCACAATTGAAGATTGACTCACCTGCACGTGATATGAACCAGCGTCCTTTGACTCGTACGGCTTCTTCACAGACATCTACAACAATCCCGGGAACTATCTCAATGGCACCGCGCCGCTCAACGTTACTGGTTGTGTCAATGCATGTGTCTACGAGCTCAACGAGAGTACGAGCAGTACGGTCAACTGCACAGTCGCCTCTGGAAGTGCTCAAGACAGCTTCATGTGGTACGTTGACCGTATTCATTATCGTGCGGACGACTTGCGTGCCTGACATGGGTGCCCAGGTATGACGAGCTCCACTTTTCGCAGCAGACAGCCAGAGTGCTTGCACGTGAGATTACTACGGTTATGAGTGGTCAATATAGCGCGTGGGCGACTTGGTTGAGCTGAGTGGTCATGGGGTCACCTCGTTTTATGCTTTTTTTCCCCCATAGAGCTAAAGTGCTCGGCGATGAGAGAGTTGATAATTCACTATTGAGTCGCTTTGCTTGTCATGAGATTACCGCTGTCCGTTCTTTGTATGGTCTTACACACGCAGAGAGAATATCTAAAAAAGGCCCTCCTCGTTTGTGCGTCACTACCATGGAATGACTCCACCAATTTCAAGTGAGATTGATCCATCAAAGGGTCAAACATACACTCGTCCAAATGTCCCTGTTGTCCCACCCACAAAAAATATTAGCGTCGGGGGCAAGGCGTCCCTTTGCTGGCTGGTTTACACCATTACATTTCCGTCTGATCTCTCTTCGACAGAAGGCGGCCGTCCCCGCAAAATCCAAACACATATCAGAGATATTGTTCATCCACCACTCTTTTCCCCACCTCTCAGCTCCCACTTCCCAAGAGCCCTTGCGTCAAAAGAGTCTGCCGAGATCAGCGAATGGGTCTTTGCTGGAAGTCGTAGCTGGCTGCGACTGGGTTCGTTGTCCAGCTGCCGCATTCGTTGTCTGGGCGTGGAATCCCCCTAAGCCGGGTGGCGTCGCAGGCCCTGATGGTGGTGTGGCACCACCCAGAGAGGACGTTCGCGAGCCATTAGAGGCCAAGAAGCCCATACCTGTACTTCCCAAAAATTGGCTTTGCGGTTTCGGTTGCATCATACTTGCGAACTGTGTTGTCCCCAGGGGAGGGCCGGTTTGCGCGAGTGACAGTTGTGTTCTCGGGCCCGTGGACGGACCGGGAGACGAGGTAGGTGGAGATGTCGTCCTCCCTGCAGCACCATTGGTAGATCCATTTGGAGGTGTGGGTGTCCCTGGTAGCATGATCGATCCGAACTGGGGCGGTGACTGCACCGTTGGAGGATGCGGGGAAACCATCGAAGGTCGCGTCGCAGTATTAATAGGGGGAGGTTGCTGAGAAAATAAGCTCATCAAGTCATTCACGGGATTTGTGTTTCCGCTGGTCGACCCATGTGGAGAATCTCCGTCGTCTAAATCGATGAGAGAAGTCCCATGACCGTCAGCTCCGTACCCGGACACTATTGTTGTCGGAATCGATGCTACTGCTGCAAAGTCTCCTTTTTGGAACGCCTCGAACCGTGCCAATGCCGTGTTGATTTGATCGTTGACTTCTAGGAAGGCATCTGTGGGAAGGGATTGACAACTGCGTGAACAACACCATAAACTCTACTCACTCAGAGACTCTGGGTCATCCGTTTCTGCGTCGGATACCCATTTCTGCAACTTTGGACGCGCACCCTTTAGAACTGATGCCACTTGATCATATGCGTCCCCTTTTGACCAACGCTCGCCCTTTTCTGCGTCCACGTTATCTAACATTTCGTTCAGTAACACCACTTTGCTCTGCAGTTTCTCAAGCTCGGACAATGATTGATTCCGATAGTCTGGTTTTGCGTCTGGGTTTGCGCCTGCAAGTGTTTTCATCAGCTCCTGTGCTGCAGCTAGGTCGCGTGGTGTTCCTCGTCGAATGAGTTCTTGTAATTTAGCTGATTGTGCTTCTCTGTCTTCGTTCTCAAGCTCTTCAGGAGATTTTATAGTCTATGAAAACGAATGAGCGCCTTCCGACGTAGACGACGAGAAAGGTCCAAGTGGCTTCACGCCTACCATGGTGTTGTCCGAAATGTCCCGCCTGGGTATGTCCCTGAACCGATACCCCTTGAACATCAACAAACGATGCATGTCCCTGATATTGCCGAGATCCTCCTTCCACCTCGAGTTGGTGCAAATCCCCTCCTTCCAACCATGGATAAGTTCTAGTATTCGTGACATGACGGGACCAGGGAATGAAGGTGGTCGCTCGGGAAATCGACGGACGAGCTCATTCAAAAATTCCTTGGTTGCGATTTGGAGATGTAGCGGGTATGCACATGATTGAACGAGGGTGTCAAGGAGGGAAAGAGCCAGGATGGCGATATGGGGATTCCTGTGATTTGCCAGCCGAGCAATCAACATGACAGCCTCACGGGGTCTGTGTAGGTCGAGACGAGAGTCAGTACGAGAATCAAAATGACGACGACGACGATTATGACCACCCTCAGACTCACGTATTGGCCTTTTTGGTGTTTATGAAGTCTGCGATTTCGAGATGGTGGGCGTAGTTTGGTTCTTGGAGCGATGGGTCGCATGCGTTGGTGATGAGAACTTCGAGTCTGGACATTTTGAACCATGGTGTCGATTGAGGGAGCATATTGAGAAAGCACTGTGAGCTGCGGGTGGGCGAATGTCGGGACCCGTGAGAATTTAATTTGGGCGGAAATCTGGGTCTTTCCACGTATACTACTCACCCCTTGTCGAACAAGGACTGTCCGTAGGAAAGCACTTCACTCTAATCCGTCGGATGTGCTCGGGCTGCTGGGAGTGTGACTAGTCTCGTTTGTCGCACCCACGAGACTTGCCTTGTCCATTTGCGGAGAAGGCGTGTCCAGACCAGTGGCATGACTAGGTCTCTCAACAATCGTGGACACAAGATGCGACAGGATCACTCGAATAATCTTCTTCACTGGTGCGGGAATCATTTTCCCCAACGTTACCTCCTATAAATATGACATTGTCCTCACTCCTCGCACGACAGGATCACACATGATTCATGTGTAGGGTGTTTCTTTCTCCGCTTTGCCAAACCTGGCATTGGCTGATTTATTTTGGATTTGTCCCTATAGCCCTTACAACTGTCAGGGTCTTCTCGAAGGTTCATGAACTGAGACTGTCGAATGCAACGGCTTTTACAGAGACGTGGATGGAGATGCCAGTGGACGTAGATTGCTATGAGTTGCTCGACCACCCACCTGTGACACGTCGCAATGCATCTCTGGTAACCCAGCCACTCTCTAGGTTATTTGTACTGGAGCACATGTTGTTAGTCCGGTCCTGGCCCTCGGCCAAAGATCTCGGGCAGTGTGACAGTTTTCTCGAAACCATAATGAGTTTCCCTCCAGCGCTCGGTCCATTTCGCCCTGGTCGACTGCCACAGGAACATATTGCTCGAAAGTCCATGCATGCTTAATCAGCAGTCAAAGATTTCTTTTCATAGCACTAGAATCGTGTCTAGTACATATAACCCAGAAAATCCTTAATCAGAAAGAACAGGATTGAAGTCAATCTCGTAAGTCTGCAGTGCACTCTACGACCTCGCGCCTGCATTTGTGTGGTGGTACCACACTCGGAGAGAACACAACGGATCTTTTATGATTTCCATTGAAACCATATGGCAATCACAAAAAATTTGTTGTGACACAGACACTAGTCCTGTTGTCTCATTTTTCCAGAAAAAAATGCCTATTGATCACTTAGAAGAGGTATTACGAAAGATGGTGGCATAGTATAGACGATAAGCGGCAGATACATGGACGAAAAGAAAATGAAATGCGCCTGCGCGAAATGATACAACAAAAAAAACTGCATCAGACATTGAATGTATTGGTGTAGTATTCTTGGTGCGTGGTGAAAAGAGACCTGTCCCATCCTTCGACCCCCGTGTTGATCATCATTTCGGGGCAGAGATACCCCTCGTGACCTGTCCCGCGGAAGATGACATCTCCATGAAACCCAGTTCCAAGGTCTGACGAAGGATACATGATATCTGTCGTGTTGACTGTATCGTCGAAGGTTTCCTGGTATACAAGTTGGTCTGGGTGCAGCGATGGTACCACGAAGGTGACATCGTTAGTGATATAATTGTCATTCAGGGCGACTGGCAAGTTTGCACCAGTCAATTCAACTGTGGGAGCGCCAAAATACTCGTCGTTTAGTGCATTTCCACAAACGGTGTTGTGAAGAGGTAGTTCCACAGGCGAGGCCTGTGATGCTGGAGAAGTAGTGTATGAAGACGACGAAGAGTTGTGATTTGAGACGAAAGGTACGACTGAGCACGAATCAATTGACTCTGCCTCAGGCGTGCATGGCAGTCCTTGCCATGGAACGGTGGTGACGTTCTGTAAAGCGTTGAGGGATGTCTGCACCGAACCATTACCGGTAATATAAGACGACCCGGAGTCGTGAAGCGATACCATAGCAGGGTTGTTTTGGAATAAGGAATACGGTAAGGGAGCAGCACTGCGACCTGCGTGATGGTATTGCGAGATGACCGCCGGACTTACGTTGGTCGACTCCTGTGCGAAGGTGAATGCATTGTTTGTGTAAAGCGTAGTAGGGCAAGACGAAAGCCCAGTGTCAAAGGGTAGTTTTGCGGGTGAGGGCGGAAATGGAACGTAGGAGCTTGTTGGTGTGGAGTTATAGGAACTAGCAGTGTAAGATGGCCCCATATTTACACTCGCTGACTCTGCATCGAATCCATTTGGCTTTAGGTCGCAATAGCGTGGCTTGGGGAGTGGCACGGTAGCATGATGGGTATAGTTGTTCCGCGATGTGACGGACGAGCGTACATCAACCGGTTCCGCAGTGAGAACGTATGGATTGTTGTTCCGTATTTCGTGAGAGGTAGTGTGCGCTTCTTGAATTTGGCGTACCATGGAGGTAGTATATGGATACACGCGAGCAGTTCCGCTCGAGCAATGTTCCCGATTATTCTTCGAGATATTGATATTTTGTATGGGGGGAATGGGGCGTGAATCGTCATCATGACAAGCCACCTGTTTCTGAGGATCCACCTTAAAAGAAGTGGACGCGCGCCGCCGTGGGCCGTTGGGTTTGGTTTCATAGCCATGGCATCTCCTGCGGTGTTTAATGAGAGCTGACTGCCCATTTGCCCTGTACGTGCAGGGTATTTCAGAGCCGAAAGATTGGGTTGACCTAATCATATCAGGACACGCGAACGGCCGTTTGTCAGAGCTAGGTGGTGGGAGGTAAGTACGGGAATCCACAACAGAAACGTCGCGACAGACTTACTGGCCATTCATGTGTTCTTGAATACCCCGTGGATATTGCGTAGTAAATGGACATTGAGTGCAACGGAATAACCTATCGATATTTGTCAAGCTCCATACGATTCATGTTGTGGTTTCCTCGACGTACTTTGAGGGATCATTGTGTTCCAGTACATGTTTGTTCAGATCATACAACCTTCTAAAAATTGACTCGCAATTTTGGAAGTTGCAGGTATATGTCTAGGAATAGTCAGTTGGTCTGAGCTCCGACGTAAAACAGAGCGTACCTTGTCCTTGGGCATGATCAGTTTCTAGATGGATCTGTACAGTTGTGTATGTATGAGATGCTCTACGAGAGCGGCTGGGTCACTCTAACCCAGGTTTTATATGCAGGAGGAATTGACTCTTGGAGACGGGCCAAAGACACATCCGAGATTTTGCGCCATTATTATACTCTACCATGCACAAAGCAGAGGACGGCGTAACGCGCTCGCCATGCTATCTACACAGGCGCCCGGAGCCGAGAGCAAGGCATCACGGAAAAGGTGACGATGGACATCTCCTTTGGGATCTCAGGGCAGTAGCAAGCGGGGGACAATGAGATGTTGGAAAGGAAACCCACGAGACTCGGGTGACGGTCACAAGTGTACGCTTTGACATCTCATTAAAGATCTTTTTGACTCGCCCGATACGATTCGAGGTGGGGGGTGGACTCTGGAGGCCACCTCGGGTATGACGACCCTGATTACAAATCGGGAAGGTAGTAGAGAGAGCGGCCAGTGAGACTTCTTTTCAACCAGTTGGCCCCGTTCACCTACTAGTGCGGGCCCACTATGGGAGGCCAACGACTCTGGGGTGAGTCAGTTGAGTTACCATGGTATATCTTGTAAGTCGTTGGCCTCTCTCCTCCGTGTCTGCCTCTAACACCATCGGGACCGGCGCACCATGAAAAGACGGGAAGTCAAAGCACTCTGGCACGCGATGTCCACACACGTGGTCATACACGCCGCCATCAAGGCGATACCTTTATTAATTGGCCACAAGTAATGTTATTGAAAATACTGAACTTTAACTATTTGAGATATTTTGACACAAGTCCCTCATGCATTCGGTATCCTGGAGGGTCGAATGATTTCATTTCCAGCAATATTGTGTTCATTGAATCTTTCACAAGATTCGGGGTTATGTGTGTGTCAAAAGGAAAACCCTGAATAGAGCTCGACAACGACGATTCTTTTGATATACTTGCCAGAAAGACCGGGCCGGAGATCCTCGACACGGATAAGTAAGCAAGAATTTGGATTCTCCAAGCCACTGACAACGAAACGAACATTGGATATTAGGTATGTACCACTCGGGACGTGTATTCTCGTCTGTTGATGATGCTTTACCGGGACCCCGAGCTCTTGACATTTTTGGGTGTGGAACACCATCACCATCTCAACCTTCCGAAGGGAAGATACGTGCATCTGCTCGGAATGGCATCCATTGTGCATTTAATATTCCATTACGCTTTGCCCCTACTATACCCGAACGTCGGTGTACCAACAAGCTCTGAAATCAACTCCACACCGATGGCTTCTGCCCAGAAGGTTTGGCACACGTATTCTGTAGCGCCTTATCCTTTCACCCTCTTTCATGCTTTGTGAAAGAGAAATGAACTTGAAAGATCACGACAGATTTAAACGTCATGCAGGCTATAAACACGGTATGTTGGGGGGAGATCTCAATACCTCATGCCTGCATTTTCCTACGAGAATCTTGCATCACTTTGTTCATACTTTCACGCACGTAACAATTCATGATGGGCAAGGTACATTCTCCATGCGCCTTTTCGAATGTAGTACTAATCGACTTATTCAGGATTTACTCCTGCATGTTTGACGGCTGTAATATGTCCTGCTCCAAGGGTTTTCTATTAAAGAAGCACAATACCACCGTAGAGCACCTCTGATATGATTGAGGTCACACTTAAACATTATCAATAGCATATGTTATCTGAAAACCCTGCAACTTTCGAACCAACTATCGTTCCGTACTGACGAAGCATCGAAAAACCCAAGGGTATATACAACATCCGCATCCATCCCCTTGTCGTACTACTACAACCTTGACAGTCGTCCTTTACCACGTGCTGTCGCCACCCTCTGTTGTCACTTTTGCACGCGCTACCTCAAGAAGTACCGCTTCTCGCACTAAAAAGTAAAAGCTGGCTAGCAAAAGAAATGCCACAGCGAAGTCCTCTTCGACTTCTATGACTGTCAGGGTCAAAAACTCTACCCATCCTACGGCACCAGACACAACGACTCTCACTCTATCAGCTCCAGCAGTGTCGTGTCACCAACCCCCGCTGAACACACTTCATTGGACGTCAACTACCAACGGACCGATGCAGAGTCACCCGACACCTTTACCGCAAGCTCCAGCATCATCACTACGTCAAACACTTTCAACCAAGACATTTCCACGTACACGTATTTCGAGCGAACAAATTTAGATTGGGAAAGTCTTTTCGCCGAAGGTTCCATTGAGTCATCCGTGTTCAGAGCACAAAATACGGTGCCAAATCTCCAGATGGACACCTTTGTCATAAATGATCCGTTTCCAGATGAACTTCGTTCCCATATAGAGTGAGATGCGGTTACCAAGAGCATTTTTTGGATGCTATGAAACACTGACGCTGCTCTATACAGTGTTGCTACTGAGTCTCGTGCCATTGTTTTTAACATTTCACGACCGCAGACTTTCACTCTCCCTATGTATCCTACTCCCATCCGAACATGATAATCTCATAAGCCTATGTAATATATATATTACCCATACTTTGACAAATACAGACCGGCCTGATTCCCTCAAGGAAACAAATCACACCTAAACACTTTGAAATATTATTGGGTGGTTCGTTCGTCCGTCAAGTCTGAGTTGGGCCGTGAGTTGACCGTGCAGGCCGCCCATCGACTAAGTCACGGAAAAGCCGGAAGCTTACGAAGGACTCCAACAACACTATGGATTACTTTTATGTTGCTTGGGTGGCACCCGAGTCGAAATTATATGGGTGGACTTCATAATGAACGTGCTCGAGACACTTGCCATACTGTAGCTCAGCACGCCCGATCACGTAGAGGAAATGGAAGTCAACCAGCTGTCAAAGAATACGTGGCAATCCTCGTGAGTCCGAGAGTGCGCAAGTCTGGAAGCACCACGACCGCCCGATCTAGTCGAGTAAACTGGAATCCACGCATATCAACTTCGAGAGAAGCTGCGTATGGGCCCTTCGGGCTATAATATTATACCGATCTGCGTCACTTACATTACATGCTACCTTTTGTATCTCCGATGATATTCACCTTTATCCATTCAATTACGAGGTTCCTGGCGTTTTCAACGCTCATCCATTCATTCTTTACATTCCTGTCCAGTCGGCTCTGTAAGAAAAAAAAGTACAATTGTAGCAAGCAGCGGTGACGAGGGACAGATGACAAGAATGGTTGTGCTTCTGCTGACGACCATAGCCAGTAGTAATTAGTAGGTTCAGATCGTGACACGTGACATGTTATATAACCCGGTCTTAACACTGTTCACCCTCACTGGAAAGCCAGGGTGTACAACTTCATACATCTTGGTCATGAAATCGGTTCGATTGCGCCAGTTGAACAAAACATTTCCAGATAAGAATTCCACAATCAGTTGTAGGCAGCTAATTAGGAACCTTGTAGACCCTTTCATCATCGCTCGTCACCGCAGCAAGGTCCTATCGCCAGGCTAGGCTCGACCACACGCTTCAAGGGGTTCCGAACTCTCTAATTTGTCTGGTGCATGGTACCCTCTGCACCACCTGTACTTCACCTGCCTTCAAATGTCCGTCATAACGTTTCACCTCTATCGCATCTGGCATCTTTAAGTATTATCATGATGGAAGAGTGCACTCTTTATCTCAGAAGAAATTCAGGTGCCTGACGAGACTCTACAAGAATAAGAAGAGAATGCCTACAGGTAGCTTTCTCTTGGTGACGAGCAAGGACATGAAATGGACAACAGGGACTTTTGTCTGGCAAGGGTCCGCTATACGTCTACTGCTGGTAACAGGAAACATCAGTCAGGTTCACAGAATGAATATTCGCCGCTTGGAGCAGGACAAGATGCTTGGTTCCGTGGCATGCCTACAAAGGTAGAATCTAGGTGCCCGCCTGGATGCCCCTACAGTCAACCCTAGAAGATTCTTCGAATTACAACCTCCTTTGTGGACGAATTCTTCTGCAGTGGTATCGATGTCGGAATGGTGTACCTCTCTTTTACCACATTGGCTAATAGTGGACGGCATTGGAATTCGCTGCTACTCAACATGCGACACCTCTAACGGTACAATCGCTTCAGATCGCTGGGTACCATTCATCAACTACTCTTTGCGTCATCTCGGGAATGATCGATGAAAACCAAGAAATGAGTAACTACTACGAGGCCGTTAGCACGACACCCTGCACGCTTCGTCTGAATGGCATGCGAGGATGGCATCTGCCATGAACGACACTAAGCCAGAAACAGCCAACCCAGACTCGCCGAACCTCCGCCGGACCACACCAACGCTTTCCAAATAGACTCTTGTGATAATTTTCCCTCTCTTTTCAATCGCTTTCTCTTCCACCCTTGCCCCACTCCACACTACCGAATCAGCCACTCGGGACTCCACCCCTCAAAGGCTTCTCGCGCCAATACTATACACTAGCCACAGCCCTACTCATGTGTATCTATTCTTTAATTGGCAACCCCACACCCACAGTGCAATCCCAGGGTTACGCTAGCCTATACATAAGTCGGTGTGGGGAGGGGGGTCGCAGTGGGGAGGGCGCAACATATGCGACAGACTGCGTAGTCGCGTTTATTAAGGGGGACGTCGTAGTTCATGCATGCACAGACGCCAAGGTATTCGCTCACTACCCAGGTCGACGTTCAGCACTCAGCGTCCAACCATGCATCCACGTGGGTATGTCATGGGGGAATGGGATGTGACACAGCTGTCGGCTCCTCTGCCTCGCCTCACAAGGTGTGTGATCCATGCCACCTCTTCCCCACAATGCATCATGGACTCCATAGTCGTTCTCCGTACCTCTGGGTAGACATGCACCGCGCACAGCAACGGCCCCCTTCCTTTGTACTCCCGCGTCCTTGTGTGCTGCACATTCTGTCTCCGCTCGTAAAGACGTTCGCCCAGTCCTGTTGTTCCACCGGCTTGAATGTGTTGAAATTCCTGTTGCCATTGTTCCGGACACCCTTCAAACGTCCCCTTCCTCATGAAACCCGGTTTAATCTTCAAATTAGGGTGTAGGGTGGTCTGGAGGTGGATGTGATCGCCTCATATGGCCAGCCGTGTATGTGTGTGCTTGTTTTCCGGTATATATGTGGTTGCGATGAGCGAAGTGGCCTCAGTCGAAACATATCCGTCGTCTGGCCCGCCGCGAGACACGAGACTTGCCCGACAAACCCCTGGCAAGGTGCTGGGGAGTGATATTAATCTCAGTGCTGATATACACCTACAGTTGTCCCAGTGAGAAATGTCGCCCTACATGTAAGGAAGAGCAGAGAGTTACCTAGAGGTCTATATCTTCGAATTCGGTCAAACTGTGCCCGGGATTCAAAGTATGGCATCGAGGGCTATCTTGGCCTATGCTTTGGCCACCTCGGGTGTTGTAGCCATGTCATTTCATTTTGGCATTCTCTAGAGTATATCCAACCTGATGCAACCGGAAGCAAAATGGGTGGGTATGGAATTTATCGATACAAAGGATAGTAACACTTGATTGAAAATTATGAAATAAACGAGCGGGATGATCGTGACAGGAAAGAACACTTATGTACTATGCATATGACGAGGTCCAGGATTAAATAAATAAACGCAATGCAGCAGGAGAAATAGAAATAGAAAACTATACTTGACAGCTTGGACGCTCAAGCGTCGAACACGTAAAACTCTCTGTGAGTTACTAGAATGGAGTCGTCCCAATCCTCGACCCCGGCTTCGATCATCCATTCAGGGCAAAGACAAGCACCCCTGTCATCTTGCGTATCGGGACCAGCCGGCACTACAGGGGAGACTGCATGGAAGGGTTCATGGACATGCTTCATGCCGGTCACTTCGAACATGCTGTAGCCCATCTCGTACTTGGCCATCCATTCGGAGCGCAACGAAGGGTCGTAGAGGGAGTTTAACTCCATTTCTTCTTCGGGAGCAACCAGTGTTGTACTGCTGGAAACGGAAGAGTCGTACCCGGACATGTCCGCGAAATCTGCGTCCATCCATTGCGCAAGTGTATCCAGATCTTCTTGCAAAAGAAACCGAGAAGAAAAATCTTCTGGTGACTCTGTGGAAGTGATCGTGTATTCTCCAGCGTTGTTACTGGAATTGTTGGCCACATGAGATACACGAGAGGATTTGGGACGCGAAGTCGGAGCAGGGTATTTAGAAGACCGATTGCGTCGAGTAACTTTTCCCTCCTGCTTTTGCCGAGGCTGACGAGTAGTAGGAGCAGATTTTGATAGACGGGGATGGCTGCGATTGGGTGGTGGAATATAGCTGTGAACTTTCTTCCGGTGCTTCGTCAGAGCCGCAGGATCATTCGTTTTGTACTCGCAGCGCTCTTCGCTGGATGAATCAGCGACGCCGATCATATGGGGGCATTCATGAATCTTCTCGCCGGTACTAAAGTAGAGCGAGTAAATACCCTGGTGTCGGGCGAATATGTGGTGAGAAGGTGACGTACTGTTTCGCAAAATGGATCCCGAGATTCTTCTTTTGAAGTGTGAAAAAGTTACATTCTGAGCAATAAAATACACTTTTGATTTCTAAGTTTGAAGGCAGCTATGTCTCAATGTACCAGTACACACCTGTCCGGGTTGTCATGAGTAGCTTTGTGCTTTCTCAACTCATAAGCTTTCGAGAAGATCTTGCCGCAGTTGGCAGATGTACAGGAGTAAGTCTGCAGAGATAAGTCAGTTTCGGGTCCCTTCGGGCATGTTGGAAGCATACCGCGCCCATGGGTTATAGATAGTATGGACGACGTACGTGAAGTGCGAATAAGGTATAGACGAGAAGGTAGGTATGCCGAAGAGAATAACACAGATTCTTGCACAGAATGGCAAGACGCGTTGAGTGCATGGATCACCGTACGCTGTCGTGTTTATATCTCTAACATCTCCGATTGTTGCTAGTGTGGACATACTGTGGACACGCCTTTGATATTCCGCGTCTTTGTCCGGTTGGACATGAGGTCAAAGCGGTAGGCCACGTACTTGGCCAGTTCCAAGCGTTACAAAAGCATGAGGCACGACTATGAGCTTTCGTTTGACATATTCTTCGCACGTCGTCAAAGCAAATCTCTTGGATACGACGACTACCGTAGTGTATTCGGCCTTACTAGTAGATTAAGGCCAATGCTTGAAATTATAGGTGGTCCATATTTGAAGTGCGTGACCAAGGACGAAAATGAAGACACGCACCGTATCTCGGAGGTGACCATTCGCCTCTTTTCAATGTCCTGCGATGAACACGAAAGTTGGACTCGTTCGGAAGATCAAAGCGTCGTGAACATTGATTGTTCTGGCTGTGTCGATTATCAGAATTCCCACGGCAGTTGAAATGTGACCTCTTCGGCAAACTCGGACGCAGCTCGCTCGTAGCCTGGGGAACGCAAAGCGCAACCCTAGAGGTACGTCTGTGTGCTATGAAATGATGAAAGGATCCTACCAAGCCTGTTCTTCTCGCTTGTCAGAAATCCTGCCGGACGACCCTCTCCAAGAACCAGGCATTTGGTTCCGAGACCGCAAAAGTTGAAGGCTTTCGTCAAGGGGTTTAAACGGCGTCCCTACCACCGTCCTTTTGGTCCAACTACCAGCTGGAGCAATGGAAGAGAATGGGATGGTTTCCGAGAACGATTGTCGGGATCACATTGGACAAGGACCTGACCTCCATGTACGACCAACAGTCTCTTTCTAAGGGGAGACATTCGTTGTTCACTGCACCTCCGTTGGCGAAGGAAACATTCACATCGGTGTGATGGGTAACGAATAAATACATTATCCCGGCTTTTAACGTCCTATTATTACCGCGATCGCAGTACTAGAGTCTGCGCGCGAACCCGCCTGCAAATGGAAGTTGCCTCCGCGCGTCGTCACAAGGGAGCAGAGCAATCTCTGGTAAAATCATTGCCAGCGGCGGATGCAAGATCTACTGCAATGGATCGATTGGTGAGAGCAACTTGAATCACTTTTGTAGTCGATCATGCAGTGGTTGGTTTTATCACTTATGAATGCATGACAACTCACATAGTGATCATCGTCAGTTTGCACGGAGAATAACATTCACTTGCAACGCTGATGCTTACAAACTTGTTAAACCGGAGTGGATATTCTGGTGGTCGCTGAAAACCGAGCTGGGTGCCTGGAGATGTGACCCTCCAAAAGCATTGCTTTTCCCCCCTTTAGTCAGGGGGGACACGGCCGAACAAACTGCGGCAAGAGCATGGTAATCCAACATTCTCCTCGGGACCTTGGGTTCCCAATACTTGAAAGACGAAATATGTAACGTATAGCGTTTCTGATCTCGTCTAGACGGTCATACCGATGTGCCTCCAGGTTGCCACGCAATACGGGAATGACAATGAATGATGAGCATATCATCCCGATCCAACAGGATCAGTAGGAAATCAGCGAGGGAAAATAAGACGCCACGTACGACATCAAGCAAGGAAAGGACTTCGCCGTCGGTTTTCGGGATCGCTAGGACCTTGCTGTGACGATGCAGTCTGGAGGTGTAACGGGCATCCTGTGCACGACTCTTTTACAATACATTTCCCTTCTTGAGAATCCTTGCAGTTCATTGTCTTGAACAATCATACCCATGTAAACAGGGAATACGGATACAGTGGCGACTGCGGTTGTGAGGCAATAATCTGACCGACATTCGGGGAAGTGGATATTCGGGACAAATTCTGTTACGTATTTTTCATACCACTATCACGCCATCCTTGGATCCGATTGTGACGACTGAAGACCGCCGATGCGGAGAAGAGTCTTCAGTATGCACTAGGTCACACGTTCGTTTATACATACAGTCGAATCCCTTGTAACGCATCTCAGGTAGGGACACCTCGCGTATGTGCTTGGGGTCGGTCCATGCTAGCATGGTACCCAATTAGGGTAGCACATTATGTAACCAATATGTTTTAGAAGGGGGGACTGTGTTCCCACAGGAATCCCAGCTCTTAGTTTGTATGCCAGAGGGGAACCTGGGCGTCGGTCTTGTTTGCTGCGTCCGTCAGATGCCCCTCCCCGAGGATCAGGGTCGCGTACAGTACGCGCAGGGACAGGTAAGGGGGCGGGATCGGGTGCGGTTTCGAGCTGGCGAAAGCTCTCGTCAGGGGGCTACCGCTACCCCGACCGCTTCCCTTTCAGGGCCATCAAGGGAACTCCCAGCTGTAACAGACAAAAAGGGAGTTGGCTACCAGGTCAGCGACCACAAAGGGTGTGATGGGCGCGACCAACGTGAGGCTGGTGGTGAAGGTTTGGATGAAGGGCAGGGAGGGGGAGGCTTCCTCTCGGTAGATAACCAGCAGTGACCTATAATGATGTGTGCTCCTGCGAACCGGGCGGGCAATCGGGCTCCTTTCAGGTGCCTGCTTGCACTTCTTCGTTCCCATGTCATCGAACACTAAGGTGTCATTATGAAGCCCCGCCTGAATGCCCACAAAACTTGAGGCTCATCAGGTTAAGAGCAAGGTGAATTAAAAAAACTGGCTTACATGGCTCCTTTAAAACCTGGGAATCTGAACGGACATCACATCTGACGCGACAAACAAATATACCTTCTACTGAGTGCTGGGCGTAAAGAGCATTACAGGAAGGGGAAGGTGCCGGAGACAATGCCATGTTATTAGCAAATAACGTGCCTGGCTCACCGAGTCGCGCACGTAGTAAAGCGCTCTAGATAGCAATAATGGAGAGAAATCCGCTTTCTCTCAAGCCGGAAGTAGTGATGGACTGATCTGCATAGTCAATGAAGACCAATTACCTTAACACATTTACAGTAAATAGCACCACTCACAACATAGGACCAATACTATGACCATTGATTGTGAAGCACAGCCATCCTAAATATTAGTAATCCATACCTCCCAGGCGCTATCCTAGCTATGCATTAGGGAGTGTCATCTGCGATACCACATTAGACTGCGGACATTACAGTGCACACGCCTTGGTACTGCGATCTCTTGTCTGCTATTGGTCAGATTGAAATTTCAATCCGTCGAGAATTGACGAATAGTGAACATTAATGAGGGAAGTGTGATGTTGGGCGATGGGAAGCACCATCTTCCGATGAGTCCAACCGCAGTTGCACTGCTTGGCCTTGACTTTGGACTCCGGGTGCTTGGTATGCCTCACTGCATGACACATGTGCATCATGTGCTATCGGTATGCGGGTCGTGGAGGGGATCTGGGTTCGAACGTACGTACGGGCAAGCATGATGACGGAAAGATAAGGACACGTACACAGGACCCCGACAGATATGGGCGGCTTGGTATACCCTCTGCCACACACGCGTAAACGGGGTCATCCCATTTCATTGGCGAATCTGTTGATCCCGTCAACCAACATAACAGTAGTTTGGCAGCTCCACAGCATGGCGTGCCCAAAGGCGCAACGAACCAGGCATATGGAGTTGGAAAGGTTCATGATGATAGTACGAGGATGCTTATGATGATGGGATGCCGTGCACCATACAGCGTTCCCAGATGGGCCAATACCAGAGTTGGTGGCCGCATCGCGAAAGATCCGGGATTGCGCCGTCGGCGTAATGTGGACGCATAAGTTCATCGATGTGATGAAAATATCGATATGAAACGACCCTTGCATGTCGTAGCACAAGAGTGGTTCTGTCAGACGCCGAGTGGACCATCCCTAATCTGTTCGGACAACGCCGATTTGATCCGGAATTACCTGTACGAAATTTGACACGCGTGAATAAAACTGTCAGTAGTGTGGCACGCATTCTAGAACACGTGTTGGCGTCCTGCCATGCACATACACCTAGTTCCAAGTATCTGTACCATCGAGGTTATCAGGGATGGAGTACCGGTGAAAGGATGTTTACCAAAGCCCACGAACGAACGCATCCCCAGGATACTGACGAGACTTCGGTCACTGTCACATCAACGACAACGCCACCATGAGATTACTTCGGCTGTCGGCGTCCGTTCTCGCCATTACTGGACTGGCGGTAACGTCTGCTGCACCGACTTCCGAAATGAGGTCGGACTACACGGGGCGACCGATGCCGACGGAGATACGTGGGTCCAGGGACAAGATAAATCTGGTCACCGAAGGATCATGGCCGTCGGAGAGCGCGGGCGCAGACAACAGCCCGTACGTGACGTGCGCAATTGACAGGTTGAAGGAGTACTGAAATGCCGATGTCGGACGTCATTTCCACGGGGTCTTGATTGCAGAGTGCAAAACGTCGATGCTGACAACGTACCCTCACCTGCAAGCACAAGACCTGCTAAAACGTCGGATGCAAGCCTGACTGGAATAGGAGCGGAAATCCCGGTTGTGAACATCCCAAGTGTGCAGGGTAAGCTGGGTTTTCGGTTCGATATCCTGGTCGGATCATATAAACATGGTGTGGTCCGGCTGTTCGCAGTGGACTCGGCTGGAAATACGACCATACGAATCGACATGAAATCTCGCATCCAGGCGAACAACGAGAGTGGGGGTGTGGTGATTAATATCACTGCGTGGGCATTCGTAAGGGAAGACGGCCTGAACGCAGGTGTCGTGATAGCCTCTGTGTTGGCAGCTGTGCTGGGATGCGGTTGCACGTCCCTGTGGTGTTTGAGAGTGAGTTCAATGGCCAACAGCAACGGGAAAAAGCTGCTGACGACGACATCCTGCAGGGTATGAGAGCGTCACTGGAAGCTGCCGCGGAACAGACGAAAAAGGGACAAACCGGGATTTGTCCACCGCCATGGATGGTGAGACCGAATGAGATGTGGGCAGTGCCGGCACCTCCTTCCCCACTATCGCCTCGCACGGCGTCAGCCACTGTTTATAGCCTTGGCCACCATAGCGAAGCGCGTGCATGCCCACCATGGCGCACGGCGTATCCAGCGTGATGTACACATGTAGCATAGGTGCCAGCGAGATTCTCGCAGGCCTCGGGTGGATTCTCAGGCATCTGGCCGCACTGGTAACCTGTCACGACAGTTCTGCGAAATAAATTTGGGCAAGGTCTATTGAGTCAATTAGCTAGCGGAGTCCCACTGAGTCGGTCTTACCACTGAGTCCTTGTGAGTGGCAGTGGGAGCGAGCTAAGAAGAGCCGCGCAGCCAACTCGGACTCCGAGACTTTTTCATTCTTCCCCGGCGACATTTGGAGTTGAAAAATCAGTCTCGACACCGTTTCTTTTCTTTTTTTCTTTCTCTTCCACCATCACCGACTGCGAGTTTGCTAGATGTCGTCCTCGGGCTACTGTCCGCCACCTCACCTGCACCGTGTCAATCTACACTCGCATGGAAAGCGCCCGTTTGAAGAGTGTGGCGGGTATGATTCAGATCCTGACAACTCCATGCCCATCCAGCCCACCACCAGTGGCACCTCGTCCTCGTCGAATAACAATTATTTGCCCACTACAACCACCCCGGTCGTTCCACACAATCCGGAGACGAGAAACAAGAGAGCACGGAGTACAAGTTCTACTAGCACAGACGACTCTTCTTCCAACCCGTCCTCAAGTGGCTACAACACCGCACAGTCCAGCTCACGTAGTGATATTTCCTCCGATGGCCCGTCTGCGCTGCCTGCGAACGCGGTAAATTGCCCAACCCACCCTATGGCATCGTTGCCCCCCTTTGCTACAACCCAAGATGTCCACATGTCCGATTTGCATCTTCCAATTCCGCCCATCCAACCTCAGCTTACCCATGTCCCTACTCCTCCCATCCCGGAAGATACCCTTCGCACGTCTCTGCAACGTTTCGCAGAGTTTGACCGCCAAATTGCGGCTCTCCGTACTTCCCTCGCAGCTACACGTTCCCCACCACTGCCACCCTTGGGTCCTTCCGTTGATGGAGATCCAGCCCCTTCAAATGGCCATCGACATCCCAATCCATCGAATTTTCTTTCTAATGGCAGTTCTAGCCTACCTCCATCCACTGCTACAGACCCTACTTCCTCCATCGTGGCGGTTGCACCGAACGAAACCCTCAATTCATTATCCACTTTTTCGTCTTCCGACGGTTAGTACACCACGCATTTCGCCCTACCCCGGAATCAATTGACAATTCTCCCTTGTCTCACCGTTTTCAGTTAGTCCTAATGTTACAGCAGCGACCTCAACTGCATCCGGTAGCATCCCCTCTACATCATTTCCACCCTCTTATAGTAATGTCCCTCGATATCCGTCGTATCCGCCTTATCGCCCACTTACCGGTGGTTCTCCATCGCTTGCGGCACATGATCGCGTGGGAGATGTATTTTCTTCCAGCTCTACACCTGCTTTTATGCGGCCCTCATCCAACGAAAATATCACACGAGTGGGCGTCAGATCGTCAATCTATGCCGAGCCGTCTACATCCTCTGCGTCCCATGCAAGGCATGTACGCAGGAGCTTGTCGCCGCTAGTATTTTCACCAGATCCATCTTCGTCATCGACACCATCTACTGTTGCTGATGAACTTATACAAAGGTATCGTACACGATATGACGACAGAGATGCGACCAATGGGCGATCGCACGGAAGGAACGTCCATAGTCCAGTTCCAAGTCAGGAGCCTGAGGTCTCGTCGTCCCATCTAGAAGAACATCCAGACGAGCAGCCACGTAAAGTAGTCGTTTCTTTGCATTCTGGTACTTTCTTACTGTTCAGCAGCAGGATTGTCGTCGCACACTTGGCTTGGTAATCGTAGAGTCGCCATGGAACACTCCACAGAGCGGGAAACCGTTCCCTCTGTATTTGATGTCTTTAACATTGGCGAATCTTCCCAAGATCGAAACAGGTCATTGCCCGGCAGAGAACTCGCTGCATCCCGGTTTGCCTCTATCACAGGTGCGAACATCGGAACGAAACGCGTGTACCTGCAGACTGAGTACTCTTGAAACCCACAGAACCCATTCCCCCACGATCACCTGAAGGTCTCGATGGGCGGTCGAGGGATCCTCTACCCGTCTCGACCGCAGCCAATACCAACCAAGCGCCATCACAAGACCACCATACTCGTCTCTACTCCTCTTCGTGGGCGTCCATTCCATCTTCCAACTCCCTTATGTCGGAAAGCGCATCCGAGCGACGACATGCCCTGGCTTTGGAACGGTTCCGTGCACGACTGCGACGATCAAGTTTTGATGCTGACGACGAGTCGGACAGTAGATGGTCAGGCAGCTCGCGAGGCGAGCGTGGGCACGAAAGTGGACATGATCTGGGTGCTACGTCGCCAGTACCACCGAGTCCGAGTGTAGAGAGTGTGCCAGGGACCAGGATGAACTCACATTTCCCCCTTTTTGACGCTGTGCGTCCGCTGCTGTCAACGACCAATAGGTCTGAGCCAGTGACGTCAACGTCAATCCAACATTCTCTCTCGGAGTTGTTCGCAGAGACGCAGAGAACTACGAGGGAAGAAGGAGCTGAGACTTGGCTACCGGACTGGGATTCATCGAGGGTGGCAGAACGACGACAACGAGAGCGGGAAAGGCAGCTGGATCGAGAACGACAGCGAGAAAGAATGTGGGAGTGGGAGCAGGAGCGGGAACGCCAGAGAGAGCAGTCAAGTCAGGATGTCCGGAGCAGGGGTTTCCCCTCTGGGTTGAGCCTAGCTTCGACGAGCTCGGCAAGAGAGGAACCCTCCTACCCTCCTATGTCCACTTCTTCGGGCCCATCTCGGCCGTCATTGGGTCAGCTAGGAGCTGGCCCAAACACTACTACCCCGAATGTGACTGTTACAACCACGGCGACGAACAATGGCCAACAGTACTCCTACACAAACTTGAATCTGTCGTCTTTCCAATCGGGTTTATTCAGGGACTCGCTAAGGAGGAATGCAGAGGTAGACCAAGCTTCTTTCTCTTCCTCAGGACCTGTGACACACTCCGCGACCGTTGGGGAGTCTCGCGCTGCTTCCCGACTCGGCTTGGAGGACAGTGGAAGTGAGATGGACTGGGACGACTTTGTGCGTACGGTGCGTAATGTTTCGACGATAATAACCTAGGTCTGATAGTAACTTCTGCTTAGCGTCCACCTTCTCCAGAATGGTCTCGGCCACACCCTTACGCTGGGTAAGATATCCACAGTATGATAGTACTACAGCATACTAACAAGACATCTTTTATTCTAGCCGTACTCCTCCCCCCGACTATTCTCCGCCGCCTCGCAACTTCAATCTCCGACCCAGTCTACCTGCTTTGCGTAGGGGCAGTATTATCAGCTATGACTCCCAAGGACGTCCCCAACCTCCCAACCGAAACTTGGCGGTGTCCACTCGGCCCATGACAACGGCACCTCCTGTGCCAACAAGACCATCCTCATACGAGAACAATAACCGGGCCACACCTCCGGAGAGAACAGAACGTGACCGATTCTTGCCAGCAAGAATTCTCGAGAGCTTCTATCGTTCACACGAGGATGGACGACGAAATTCATCAACCGGGACCGGACAACCATACCACCCACAACATCTTTCCAACCAAAATCATGTACTGGCACCGAGTTCGAGTACCGTTCCCCGGAATGAACGAAATGATGTTATAAATGGACCCCGGAGCATGGGTGGGAATGGGAACGGGAATGGAAACGCAAGTCGCGCGAGATCTGAAGTTGTAGGAGAAAGTAGAAGAAGCTCGCTCGGACTAGGAGGATCTATCCGTTCTCGACTCGCGCGACTTGCGAACCCTCAATCATCCTCGAATGCCATGGACGTGGCATCGCGACAACGGTCGCCTCCCCGTCCCGCCGGGGCTCGTCCACAGGTAACGGAACATCATCGCAGGGGGTCGTTAGTCTTTGGGAATGCAAGTGCGCACGAGCACGAGTCTCGCCCGGATGCACGCAGCGTATCCGGACCGCCACATTGGGCTGTGAATGCCAGTGGTACAGAGCCTCCGGTGGTTACGCGAGATGTGCCATGGCGTGCTACGTCTGGTCCCCGTAGCACGTTGGCTCCGCCTACGAATGGTGCAGGACGGGCCGAGCTTGCCGAGGTCGCCAATCGTGTAGAGGAACAGCGCTCGCGTTTACGATCACTTCGACAGAGGCTGCAATTGGATAGGGGCGGCGAAGGTATGCGTGTCTTTAGACCCGGTATGTTGAGAGCTACAATCGGGAGGAGAGGAAATTTTGGTGACTACGTAGTAAGTGGTATCTTAAGCTCCACTTCTGCAGGGTTGAATGGTACTCATGCTCACCTCCTAGCCGGACGAGTTGTTCGATGGCTCATATGAGGCACTATTATCGTTATCGAGCGTATTGGGCGATGTTCGTTCTAGAGCGACCCCAGAGGAGGTGATTGCGTCCCTCCCGACTGGGACATTCAAGGATTGGAAAAAGGAGGACAGCGAGACGAGGTGTCCCATCTGTTTGGAAGACGTGAGTACCATTGCTTCATTATACAGTATCTGTCTGGGCAGATCCGGTGACCAATGTCCTTGTTGAACAGTACGAGCCCTCGGACGCCATCATGAAGCTCATAGAGTGTTCACATTGGTTGCACAAGAACTGCTTAGAGGTGGGTAATATTGGGGATATCCTCTCTGCATGGAGTTGTTCAATAATGTTGTCCACATACAGCAATGGTTGAGGACGGCCAATACTTGTCCTGTATGTCGTGAAAAGGTGAAGGCATCTCCTAAGCCTGCGCCAGCCCGAAGACGTCCATACAGGGACTCTTCTGGTCCGTCCGAGACGAACCACGGCGCAAGCAGTTCCAATCCTGGAAATGGTCTAAGCAACAGGTCCCCGCATACAAACGCGCAGACGAACAATGGGAGACCAGTGTCGTTTGCAGCGATAGTGTTTGATCAATTGATGAACGATGGAAGAGACATGAGTACAGACTCATGGCCATCTTCCCAGGCTCAAGTACCGCCACCAACACGAGATGCACGGGGCGTATTTCCGGAGCGTCTACGGACCCAGCAACATCAACACGCGCGCGATTCGCACCAGCCACCACATACGCACGATTATCACGACGTGTATATTCCCCTTCCACCCGAATCGCATTACTACCACCGTGCTCCGCCTGCGAGTCAACCTGGATCTTCCTCGTCCCGTCCGACCGCTAGCGTTGGATTGGGTGGGACAGACGGGCCTGGTGTACGCCCGTTCGGATTTGTGTCATTGCTGCGTGGACAGGGGTCGGATTCGAGCGGGAGTACGAGCTCGAGCTCGAATATGGTCATGGACGAATTTAGCGCAGGTCCTGGATCAAGTGGCCGTCGTTCGATGGTAGGCCCAAGTGGAGGACCTGGATCTGGCTCCTTGTTCGACGCACCGACGATGCAACGAAGGGAGAACATGATCCAATTCATGCCACCGTCTTCTGGCTCGTTTACCCATGCAGGTGGCCCTGCGCCTCCACTTCCGATACCAGTTTCACAACCGTCACCGGGTTTCGATGCGCATGGGCATGGCCAGCCACCGACGATGGTGATCTCGAGTTCGACAGAGTCGACGAGAGGGTGGAGGAGTTCGCGCACGTATGACACGCTGTTTAATGTGGAGGCGTCGCGATCGTCGCCGTCGACTTCAGTGTCTGCATCGCGACCACGACCTATAGATGTGACGAATCGGATTCCTATCGACGAGGACAGCACGTTTGAGGACTATATGTTTGGATGGAACCTTCGCCGGGGCCGGGTTGGGCATACGTATGCCTATGAGGAAGAACCAACGAGGCGGGGAAATGGGGAAGGTACGAATTCTGGATTGTGATAGGGGCGAACGACATGGAAACATCTCCAAGCAAGTGACTGTCGAATGACTTTTTCTTTTCCTTTTTCTTCTCATTGACATACCTCTAATCCTCTTTCCAAAAAAGAAAAAAAAAAAAAAGTGCCATGGCGTACATTTCCTCATATTTTGACTTTTTTTTTCATGTGTCATTCCTCTCTTCTTGTTTTGCATGCGTAACACAGTTTGCAAGCGGTTCAATGTATTATATATATGGATCTTACAGTATTTACATTGCATGGTTGGCATGGGTTGTCGAGAGTGAATCAGTCTTGTTCACGTGACGTGCTCAGGCTCTTTGAAACACGTTCACCACCGTCGGGTGTCCATAGCGCCTCGACATGACGTCGGAAATCAGAAAGAAGGTTCGAAACCACTTGCCTCGCAGAGACCCGCGGAATGCACAGTATCCCGAGGCAACCAGAGATCGCTGTATATCGAAATTTTGGTGGTCTGTATTGAAATGGACCCTTGGTCTAGGCTTTGTGGGTTGAACCCAGTGAATGGGGTCAGGTACGTTGATGCTATGGGGTTGTACGGGCGTCATGGGAAGGTGCTGCATAACGTTGGTATGGGACTGGGCAGCACCAAACATGCTGTAGAGTTGACGAAAAAAATAAAATAAAATAAAAGAGGGACCTCAAGGATTACATACCACTGGCAGTATTACTTTTTCGAGCGTCGTGTTGAGATCCTACGACCGAGGCCAGCTGGCAACGCAGTTTCATCTGCTCCGAATCGGTTTGAGCTGAGACGTTATCCGCAGGGATTTCCAGCTTACTATGCCGACTGGATGTCGTGTTGATCTCTTTAGATATATTGTGTACAGCCAGGATGTCGTGGAAGCGCTCGCACGATGTCGTTTTGCACCCTCTTGGCATGTATGGGGCCGCGATGATGGATGCCGAGTGATGATCGATGTCGGTGATCCCCCACGTTCATCGAAATTGGGAGATGAAACGCGAACAGGACCTTGCAAGTTTCATGTCGATCTGTGCATCGTCGAGGCTATTCAGAGTCGCGACGACGAGAAAGATGCGGAGTAGGTGTCTTTGACAGGAGTTGCCGAGGCGGTGCACTGCTCTTTGAAGTCGACACCGACTGTGGAGTAGCTCAGCGCGTTCTGCTTGTCGAGCAACACTCGTCTCCTCGGCCTGCCAAACTGTCGACCCGGTCTCAGTTCCGAGGTGAGTGTGCTCTCCATTTGCCGCCCATGTTGCATCGACCCTTTGGCTTCTTTTCTTTTCCTTTTCCTTTTTTTTCTCTCTTCTTCAACTTAGCGATAGCCGACATTCTCACCGCCAGACGGCGTCCTCACCCTCTCTGCAGGGTCCGAGTGAGGCCCTGCAGCATCGTAACTCTCGTTGTTCATTTTCCCGCCCATCTTTTCATTCATCATATTTCCCTCCCGCGACAGCGCCCACTAATCCCTTCTGTCGTCACATCCACGTGGCGGAGAACAGGCCACGAAGACACCGCTCATCGGACCCCTTGGTGCCCTCCGCCGTCAAAAATCACGTCGACGCAAGGCATCCTACTTTATCTCGTCTCATCCATCTCGCACACGTTTTCATTCTCCCCGCATGGACGCTCACGAGCTCGCGCGTTGGACTCGGTTCGCGGCAAAGGGTGGGATTGGCAGGTGTACCGCGATCGTAGATTGTATCGCTCAAGAGATGGGTGAGGACTTGATGTTCTTAAAGGTGAGTCGAGAATTCCCATCCCGGGCGGTTCAATGGGTGGATCTTTTGGCACACGTTCAAATACCGATGGATGGACGGGCGTTGAACAATTGGCGTTCTGCTGGTGACAAATCTGCTCTTACGGGTTCGGAAAATTGGGGATACCGCGTTGGTGGAATGATTTAGGTCCTGTGGACCATCGGATGGTCATGCGGAGCAGTTCCTCTACGATTCTGTGGTCGTCGCAGAGCTTACATGATATCCGAGTCTGTTCGCGCGGTTCTGACATGTCAACATTTTTGCAGGATGACGAGATCACGGTGTTGATGCAATTACCTGAACCCGGGATTTATCTCGTGAGTGGATTGTTATATCTCTTATACCTTGGTGGCTTGCACTGCTTTAGACATGCATCCCCACTGTTATTTTATTCAAGACTGATGGACTTTGCTCTTGAATTAGGGCCATTGCGAAGGCGTTGTTGGCCGATTCTCTGGGAAAGACGTGCGATTTCATGGCAAGTTGAAGAAGCCCGTCATGGCAAAGAGGGGTAGTGTCGGCACCGTCAACTCCGAGAGTAGAACGTCTATTTCCTTGATGGAAGGGGGTAGTTCAAGGGGGGAGCTCCCTAGAGAGAGGTCGTGGCACGCCTCAGAATCGCCATCCAATTCAAGGCCAGCATCTAGGGCAAAGCGAACACCTTCACCTCATTCCAAGTCGCATGCCCGCGTGCAGTCCTACTCGACTTCTTATTCGCACTCTTCGGAGGATCAATCTGTAACAGCTACTGCTCACTCTCCCTCTGACTCTCACGGTACCACCGTGGTTGGTCCGTCACGTGCACCTACCATCAAAGATCAAGTCAATGCCTCCGGCACTAAATCCAGGCATGCTAAACCCTCACAGATGGTTACTTCAGTTTCGGGTGCCTCCGTTTTTTCGGTAGGGTCGGTCTCAATCTATTCGGAAGCATCGACTGCTACGTCCAATCATTCAATTCCGGACGCCGGTTTTGAGGGGAAGAGATCCAGAAACGGGTCCATATACTCTGTTGGTTCGGGCGGGACCGAGAGGGATGTCCCCAAGGAGCTTGAGTACGAAAATATTGACCAAGCGAACGGTACTTCGGATTCGCAGAGGCTCCCATCTGTATCAGGTTCATTGTCCGACAAAATGCTGTCGACTTCCCCTTCTGTCTCGGCTTCGACGTCGAACACGATGCTTTCAGGTTCCGTATCAACTTCGACTTCGGCGTCACCATCCGTCTCGGCGTTGGGTACATCCTTTACGTCCACTTCGACGCACGGCCTTGATTCCATCTCTGGTTCGCTCGGATCTATCACGACGAACTCAGAGGTGGAAGGTAAACTCGACTCGAACAAGTCCGGCATACGTGAAAAGGTATCCACTGGCTTTGTACTCGCTCCAACCCCTTTAGGAATTGGCAATAAAAGTGGCCTGTGTTCCCCAGTTATCGCGCCTCTGCGGGTGAACAAGTCGCCCAGATCGACGTCGTCGCCTGGTCTCCCTCCAACATCGCCGCTTCCTGCGCCACCCGCAATGTCTGGGGAAAAGATGTGGCATATACCCGTGTCTCCTGCCTTGCCCAGCCCGCTGTCCCCTAGCATACTCGGGCCTTCCTCATTGAGACCTTCAACTTCTTTGTCTCTTGGTTTGCCTAGGTCGCTGTCTCCTGGTTCACCAAGTACGTCGGCGCCTGGACAACGTTCTCCTGGTATTCCAGGTTCGTCTTGTATTTCATCTGAGAATCCTGCGCCATTGCTTAACTTGCGTTGCGTATCTCGGCATGCTTAGGTTCTCTATCACCTGGTATTCGTTCACCAGCGTTCCCAAGCGCTCAATCCCAATATATGTTCCTGCCAGGGTCACCCTCCGGTTCGCACCATCTGTCTTCGTCCCCCTCTTTGACAAATCCAAACCTGGCCCTGAATTCCAACCCTGACGATAATAGTGCACCCACACTGTCTGTGTCTTCGTCTCCTTCCGCTGTAGGTCAATCTCACAGTGCACCAATTTCACCGCCTCCACGTTCGCCACTACCGCCTCTGCCCGCATCCTCGTTACCTTCGCCCGTATTCTCTGCGACCGTGCTTCCTATGCCTGGTGCTCTTCCTGCAATAGGAGCCGCTGCGAGTGGGCGTGCATCTCCGCTTGCAGCGCTCTCATCTTTATCATCTCTGACGTCGGGGACGTTACATGCGGATAACCGAAATGGGAGGCGCGATGGAGATGGGATTAGACATGTGATGCAGGACGAAGTGGAGGAAGGAAATATGACGCGTATGTCGACCCTCGATGCGTTCCGTCGACGGTTGGACGATTCGACGGATGGGGATGAGATACCATATGGAGGTGACTCGGAGGATGAACCAGAGGGTGCGCTTCGCTTGGGAAAAAGGGAGGATGAGAGAGAAGTTGAGGAGAGCGGGGATGAGAAAGACGGGGAAAAGGAGAGGGAAGGAGAGGTGGATGTACATTCCGATGGGGAAGTGGGGATAGGGTTATCGCTGATCGGTGCATTGGGTGATGAGGACGATGAGGATGAAGACTATGGGGATGATGGGGATCAGGCGAAGAAGACAAGAGTCGAGGATAACAGTGGGTCCGACGTGGTCGATGCGGGGGTGGTTATCAACGGAAGCGCCTCTAGTGCCTCTAATGAGAACAGTGGCCTAACGGCTATAGCATGGACCCGATACACGCCTTCGCCTGTTATTGCCGAGAATCCAAATGGACGTCACCGAACCGGAGATGAGGAAGGCGGAGGCGGAGGCGAAGAAGACGAAGATGACGACGGTGGTTACTGGGACGACATTTATGACGACTATCGGTACTCGCACTACTCTCTCGCCTCTAAACGGTTTTCCGCTGCCTCGAAGAGCATCTCCGTCATGTCCAAAATGTCGGGCGGCTCCAAGGCGTCGTCCAAAGCACGTGCGAACGCACCTCCTATGCCATTTCCGCGCGATCGGCCGAGTGTTGATAAATCTCGACCGAGCACTAGCAACGATGAAGCTAGTAGTCATCGGTGGCCTAGCTTCGAGAGTTTGTCGAGTTCGGTATCTGCTTCGATAACGTTCTCGCGACCCCCGCTGACACGGTCGCCGTCGGATGAATCAACCCACGCGATGGACGAGTTACCGCTGACTGCCCAGTTCCCAGCCGTCCCGATGCACGTCCCTGTGCGGACGGATTCACGGCTGAGGATTGTTCATGATGGATATACGCAGGGAAGTAATGACCATAAGGAGAAAGAGCTACAAGTAGAGCATGGTTCCGTGGCGAAAGATACTGGAGAAGTAAACATCGAGGTGGTTGAGGTGGCGGAGGAAGACGCTTCGCAAAATCAGGAAGCGGATGTAGGAAGACACCTTACGTCTCTGAACGCAAACGTGACGCCCTCGCCGCTGTTGCATACGACATTTGGGTCACCGCATTCGTCGAGGTTCACTGATGTCGAGGATGGATCGGATCAAGATCATTGGCAGAGGCATAGCAACAGATCAGGCAAGTCGGTGTCGTCTGCTGAGGCGCCCAAGTCGTCGATTGAGGGCGGAGGGATGGCGTCTGTGTTGAGGG
>JBBPKD010000165.1:0-33738 GCA_038089075.1 Singerocomus inundabilis
TCTACTTCACCTCCTCCCCCTCCCCCTCCCCCCCCCCTTCCTCGACGTGGCCGTTTCGTGTTCAAACAGGCATGTCTCCAGCACAAGAGTCCCAGGAAAAGCCCTCCACCGCGATCCTCAAGGAGCGCAGATTCAAGCTGAGCAGGTGCGTCTCTCCCACCCTCGTCCTGGTCTCTCGCTCACCCCCACCCCTACCAGAGCATGCGATCGCTGTCGGTGAGCATATCGGACCACGTCTTGCTCCATCTTGCTGATGCAGTGCAGGCGAAGGAGAATCAAGTGCGACGAAGGACACCCTTGCCAGGCCTGTCTCACCGCCAACTCTCCCTGCACGTTTGAAGAACCCGGAAAGCGTACGCATCCACACAAATCAAAGTACGTCCTCACCCGTCACCCTCGCCGACTGGCTGTCTGATCATGCCCCAGACGTACCGCCACCCTAGAGGACAGAATGCATCAGCTCGAAACTCTCATCCAGGCCATCCCTCCCGTCGTCTTTGCCGCTGGTGGTTTGAATCCTCCTCGACATATCTCGGCAGATCCAAACATGGCCAGTCCGCTGTCCACGTTCGCGGCCGTGAACCACTCCTTCCCTTCGGGCGTACCACCTCCATCTCTGCATGTGTTCCCACTGACAAATCCATCGACTCATTTCACGTCCCCGCCTTCAAGGGGTTCCCCAAGGCAGGAAAGCCCCACTATCGCCTTTCGCTCCATTGCGGGCCAACCCTCTCATTCACAGAACGGGCTTGGCGTCGATCAGCCTTTCGAAGAGACCTCCAGAATACATGCCTCTTACCTTTACTTTGACGACGAAGGATACACACGATGGCAAGGGGAAACATCCGGCCTGCCTCTCCTCGACCTCCTGGTCGAGAACTATACGTCTGTCAAGCCCGAGACGGACAAGGCTACTCCAGACACGAGTTGGGCCGGAAAACAATCTCCTTCCTCCGATACCCCCACATGGTTTCCCAACCGGACACCCCGGCGAACTGATATCAACCCCGAGACACTCTGGCGATTGATAACTTCGTATATTGTTCCAGAACTGATGGATAGGTGATCTCTCCCCCACATCCGTTATCTGACTCGCTTCTAATCCATGTTTCATTGTCAGTCTGGTGCAATGCTATTTGTGTACTTCCTACTACATCCTCCCCTTCTTGCATGTTCCCACGTTTCTCGCGGTCCGTCGTGTTCACATGTCGCCCCTCCTTGACTCACACACGTCGTCAGGATTACGGAAATCCTCGAAAATGGGCAGAACCAGGTTTCGCTTCCTTTATCGTTGCTGTTTGTTGTCTTGCGTCACGCCACATCGATGACCCCCGTGTTCGGTCGGATCCTAGCGAGGGCGTTTCGGCAGGCACGCAATGGTTTGAACTTTTTGGTCGTCTCCGTACACTTCCGATCGCGGACCGCCCTACACTTTACACCATCCAGGCGCATTTGATTGCCGCCGTCTACGCAGTCGGACTAGGAAAGCTCTCCAAGGCCGCCGCCCTTCTATCAGAAGCTGTCACAGTCTCGATAGACGCCGGTTTGCACCGTTCGGCCGATACGTATGATCTCTTCAGCCCTATCGAAGACGAGGTTCGGAAACGCACGTTTTGGTGCGTGTACCTGTGGGATAAACAACTATCAGCCCACTTTGGCAGACCACCCATGATTCGCCTCCGAGACTGCGATATTGGCGAGCCCGCTATCGTCGACGACGAGTTCGTGACCTGTGACGGCATGTTGTCGCCGCCTGCAGGCACAGAAAGTCGAATGAGCGCGTTCGTTGCCGCAATACGAATCATGGTTGTCATGGAATCGGTGGTAGATATCCCGCCACCGCGCCATCGAACCGGGGATTCTTCGCCATTCTTGTTGCGTGCGGCTGGAGTGCTGTCAGGCCACACACGACCAAAGGATCTGCGCGAGGAAGAGGACCTGTTGGACAAGATACACCGGTCAATACCTCCATATTGGGCTCATACATCCGAAACGTTGGCAAGCGATGACGTCATTCGAGTCACACAGGCTGTACGACTCCACTGCGCTGAGCAGTTTGTCAGGATGTTGATCCACAGGCACCGGTTTTCCAATTTCGTAGCAGAGAGGGTGTACAACGGCCCGATGGACGAAGAGTCTGGCGATGTTGAGCGGGAGGCCATGGCCGCTGCCCATACGTGTGCACTCCAGATTATCTCATCCCACATGCAGGTTGCAGCCAAGGGACTGATGACTTATTGTGAGTTGATTTTGATGCTCGATGCTCTGTGTGGTCATGTTGATCCTCTGCAGATGGGGTTCATGTCATCCATCAGTTGACTCAAGCCGGGCGTACCTTGTTGGCCATATTAATCAATTGCAAAAGTGAGAAACTCCAGCCCCTGATTCAGCCTTCTCTTGAAGCTCTTCGCTCATGCGTCGCGTTGCTGCGACGGTTCAGTGGGAGGTATGTTTGCGGCCAGAGATCAGGAGACCTGATGGAGGAGTTCTGTCGCCGTGAGTCAATTCAAAACCTGATGGCGGTTGTCAAACTTAGTTGCTTGCTCAGTCACACAGATACCTCTGGAGCCGTCTCGGTCTGACTCCCAGGAGCAGTCAAATACGAGACCCCCATGGCTAAGACCCGTACGCAAAAAGACCCCCAGCATAGTGAAAGGGCCTGGGAGCGACGGCAGTTCCCACCACAGCAGCCCAGAGGCATTTTCGCCATCCGAGTTCTTTGTCGATTCTGCCAGTGGTTTGACGAGTCCACAACCCGGCCGACCTTTCTCTCCAACTTCTCCCACTGGCGGATCAGCTGGACCATATCTTAGCGCCAACCGGCGTTCGTCACTCACACTACCCTCGTTTGTGGACACATCCACTACCATGGAAATGGACCCAAGCTTGTACATGTCATCGCCAGCAGAGGTACTGAGCATGTTTGGCGAAAACCCCGTGGACGTTTCGTCGATATTTACTCCCGAATTCAGTATGGGTCAACATCCAACCGAGTCGAGTGATTCGTTGTACGGTCATCTCGGTGGAGGAAGTCTGATCACCACGCCATGAATCTGTCATGCGGACCTGCAGGCCTGGTACGATTGTGGCCATTCATTCTGTACGAGTAACCGTGAGGTTGTATTCATCCATATTTTTCTCTCCCTTCTTGTATTTCCCTGGACATTGTCCTCTACTACCTGCAATGTCAATAGGATCGAATCATTTAGAGTGCATGAATCAGATCTGGTGCTGGGTCACGTGGTCGCGGTATGTTGCCAGTGCGGATGTTCGAGCGACATTCCATTCCAAAGTTTGGACGCAATGCAGTTCACCGACAGATGGTATATTCCTTTGTCCGTTTCTTCCATTCTACAGGTGGCCCTGCGGGATTCAGTTCGTATCAACGGCCCACGTGTGTTGCACTGGGATGGGCAGTTCTCGCGTCGGACGGGTTCTTGTACTGGTATCCTTGATAGCTAGCTGTCGTGCTGGTGGTGGTATTCATGTCCCCATCGTCCGAAGACAGGCGTCGAAACACTCGCGGCGGTCTGTAAGCACCGGATCCATCGGCCTTGGTGACTTCGAGGACATGTAATGACTCATTCCGCGTTCTTCCCTTCTGATTGCTGATGCTGTCGATCATTAAGAACGTATAATGTCCAGATACAGGTCGGCGAGGCGCATATACCCATCGTGTTGGGTAGGCAATGACCCGTCTCTTTAATGAGTCATGCTGACATACCGCCTTTTTGGGGGAAAGATACGGGATCTTCCGATCTCTGGGTCTTATCGACACTGTCATGTCAGGGAACGTGCTCGTCCAACAATGTCCCATTGTACCCACTCTCGAGTTTCCGTCCAGCTAATCTGGACGCACGCTTGGTATACGGGGATTCTCACACCGGAGCATATGCCCAAGGTCCTATTGGATCTGATTTTGTCTCCTTGGCTGGACTGGGCTTACAGAGTCAGTACTTTTCCGCGGTCAATTCTACAAACACATCCATCGCCCAGACGGGATCAGCTGGTATTCTCGGACTGGGATTTCCCTTTAATAGGTGAGTCGGATGGTTCTCAAAGGAGATTATTTCTGTCGTTGATTTGGGTTTTCAAGTCTTCTCTGGATCGATCTATCATTGGGTCTAAGCCAGAATGGCGATGCGAGCGCGATAATTCATCGTGATACGCGTTCCACAGGCATCTCCGCCAATTCTCGGTTTCCCGATCGCCTCAAAAATCTTGTCACAGGCTGGTTCCTTGAGAATGATCTTGGTAGCGACGCAGGAGGCCCGCCTGCCCGCTCCGTGCAACAGTTTACCACGACGGCTACACTCCAGTCGTCCATTGTAAGCTATGGCCCGCTTATCTCGCGCCTCGCCGCTCAGGGCAAGTTGGACTCTCCGATGTTCTCGATAACGCTCCAACGGGATGCGATTCAGATCGGAGGGAATGAAGGGATGCTGTCCATCGGACAGCTTCCGCCAACTGTACAGAGCGAAAGTTTGACCTGGGTGAGCGTACGTGGTTATTCCCCGTCCCAAGGTGGGTTGAACCCCCCATCTGACGCGCCCGGAGAGGTTCGTGCGGGTTCGAGTCGGGTTTGTGTGACTGCTCATTCGTATCTCGGTGAATAGGTATACCCAATAGCATGGGAAATACCTTTGGATGACGTCTGGTTTGATGGTGTCAAGTTGGCGAGGTCCAAATTGTTGTCTCCCAACATCTCCCTTTCGGCGCTGATCGATTCGGTCGGTCACTCATCCATCGTCTCAACCATAACTCATAACCAGATCTGTCGTGTAAACAGGGCAACTCGCTCATACGTGGTCCCCCTGACGTCATCGCACAGATTCTGGCTATCCTTGGGGGCCCACGATTTGCTTGTTCGCCACCACACAGCCTGGTGTTTCAGATCGGCGGTAAACTCTTTCCTGTTGATCCTCGTGATTTTATCAGTGAGGTTCGTCCGGGGGACCCCGATCTTTGCTCTGCGAATGTGGCACCAACAGATGTTCCTGTCTCGGATGGTCCTGGATACTTGTACAGCTGGAACTTGGGGGATCCGTTTCTAAAGGGGTGCGTGGGCTTCTCTACGAGCGCTTTAGTGTTGGCTATATGCACTGTAAACGTCGGATCTGCATGCGCGTTGCGAGGCAGGATCAATGACTTCGTCAGGGATCTTGCCTTGGCTGGGACAGAGCCTTTGGACATTCAAAATGAATATCTACCTCGCTTGACGTTACTCATTCCTAGCCCGTGTCGACTTTAGTGTGCTGGCTGCGTTTCATTATGGCTCGCTCACGCGTCCATCTCAAGATCCGCCTCGGGTGGGTCTACTCTCGACTGTCGACCCCAATGCAGGGAAACAGTTATGTGACGACAAACATCATGCGGAAGAGGAACGCGGGGGTTATCCGAGTGCGCTCCTCTTTCTATTCTTTTCCTATTCCCGTTTATGTCTCTTGTTTTCGTGGGGTTTGTTAGTGATCGTGGAGCCGGCGCCTGCTTCGCTTCCCCCTGCCCGAGGTACTGGGGTTGGAGGTGTGCCTCTCGCGCCGCGGCCAACTGTGACGCAGAGCGGCATTCCGGGAATACTTACGAACGGCGTATCGTCGGAAGGGCAGATAGGTGTTGGTATTCGGACTGTTGCCTTGGCAGGGTTTGTGGCATGGATAGTGTGGAGAATCGTGGGGTGATGTGAGGAAGATGCATGTCGTCTGATCGGTTTTGCATCGTATTTTTGGCTCGCTGTATCGATGGAGAGATGTTTTAGACATTGTTAGATTTGTAGCACAGCAAAAACTAGTATGAAGTTATATACAGGTCGCGCGAAACAAGGATGTCGATATTCTTCTAGTTGGATTTCACAACATCCGCCGTCCCTTTTTCCTCTTCTTTCCCTCAGAACGCCTTCAAAAGTGATGTGCCTGAAAACATGTCCCAAGCTTTTTCGACCAGCTCGCCGCCTCGGATCTCGTTGCTGTCGTGGAAGTAATTCCAATATCCGGGTAACAAGTGGTGGAGCGAGAACCAGATCTGTAGGATGCGCCGGCGCATACCATCATCAGCACATACTGCGAGAGACAGCTATTACGACCATTGCAGACTTACACTGTAATACTTGCACGACAGCTTATCATCGCCGCGCGTGCGCAGGAACAAGAACCTTGCCCCCACAAAGCACCCATATGCGACGAACGCGAGCGTGCAGAACACGTCGACATCCCAGATGCAACAGAGGAGGTAAGACCACGCGGGGAGGCCGAGACCGACGACGAGACGGGATGCGATGGGGAACATAATTGGGACGGTGCGACGACCGGTGATACGATCACCTTCGACGTCCTTGAAGTCTTGGCAGTGCACCGTCGAGGTAAAGACGGCAATGGTGAGTTGGACGGCGAGTTTACCCGTTTCGCTTACTTTTGTAGGATCGGAGGCTTTTTTTTTTTTTTGGAATTGGGCGAGAGGGCAAAGGACATTGTCAGCTAGGTGTCGGGTTGGATGGAAAAGGGCAGATGGCGGACATACCTGCGACGAGTGTGCCCCCAAATTCAACGCAGGCATACATGAAAGCAAGGATGACGTTTTTGGACAGCCAGTTCTTGTCGCCATCCAGCTCGTTGTACCAGAACGTGAACGCCTGCATTTCAAAGCTGGCAAACATCAACTGGGTGCTGTACAGTGCGGAGTATGCCATGCACAGCGGTGCTGCGAGCCACCGGAGGATCGTTGCGTTGCGCACGGAGATTCTCCCTGCCGGAATTGGCCGGGATGGTTTGTTCAGCTTGTCTTCCTCTGGCGCCTTGATCTGGTTGGAAAGGTCGAACTGCAGAATGTGAAGCCAGACCCAGAAGATAGTAGGTAAGATGTGGGTGGGGCTGCTCAGCGGAGCTGAGGCGATAGCAAACAGTGTCTAGTGTTGGGTTCTTGAGCGGACACAGCTAGATACGGATGGTAGGCCCAAATGCTTACCACTGGAATGATGGCGGTCAAGATGTCATTCTTGGTAAAGAGAAAGATGGTATATAGGTGATATCCGATTTCGGAAAGAGAAAGGTAGGAACGTTGCACGGTCATGGTACCTCGAGATGACTGGAGTGCGCTGTCTCTGGTCATTCTAACGTCGATGTATGGGTGTATATATACCGTCTCGTTGCCTTACCTCTATCCCGGTCATTGTAACGAACCGGTTTTCCTGTGCAAGCGCTGAGAAGGTGAGTAACCAGCGTCTCGCATTCAACGGGTATTGTGAGGCGTCATTAGGCAGTGTTCCACACGTTCCTTTCAATGAACCGGTGCTCCCGTAGAAGCACCGAGAAGGTGAGTAGCCAGCGTCTCGCACTCACCGGGTATTGTGACGGGTCATTATGGCAGTGTTCCACACGTTCTTTTGAATGCAAAACGTTGACTATTCGCAGGCAACGTGGTGCGCGCCTGTTGAAAGGGGAAAAAAGAATAACCCGGAGTTGCATCATTGCAGGCCTCTTGATGATCGACTTACCTTCCTGCCTACGGGTTGAGATGTTTATTTTCACGAGGATGATGAGACGATCCAATCGCTTCGAAATGCGCCAACACTGATAGCCTTTGCATAGCTAGTATGCGCCAGCCAGGAAGATGTGAGGGACACCGGGTACGTTCATACTTGATCGATCCGGTCCGTGAGAGTACAAGGCGTGAACAAAGAGGGAAAGCGCCAGTGATAGCCATTGGAACTTAGTCATAGAAGCATACCCAAAAGTGACGCATCGCCTTTTCTAAGGGTCAGATGGGGGTAAGGGAGTTGGACCACAGGACCGGTTCGGCTTGCCGTTCCTGCCGGAAGTAAATTCATACTGTGGGGGGGAGAGTGGAGCGGGAGGATAATGCATAAATATGACGTTCCACTGGAAAGATCTGCGCCATCGACACCATGCTTCGAGGACAACCAGTTGCTGTGGATGATGAGATTTTGATATACGATACTGGCGCCCTGTTTTAGTACAAACGGAGCGCCAAGATAATGCATTCTTTGACGGATTCGAACGTAGCCGCCCAAGGCCCATGATGTCCCAAGCGCCTTGTGGAGCACTGTCAGTGGTGCGACACGTTTGGGGTACGTACAATAAACTCGGACTTTGCCGCTTAGGTCAGGCGCTTCGCCTACGGATCGCAGAGACGCGCTATACCTCCTTCGACGAACTGAATTGAGTACGATAAACTCGGACTTTGCCGCTTAGGTCAGGCATTTCGCTTAGTGCAACGGATCCCAGAGATATGCTATACTTTCTTTCGACAAACTGAATTGAGTACGATAACCTGGGGATGTTTCCGGATAGAAACGGCCACAATAATACTTGTACCCCATTCTTAAGCTTGAGCTCGAGGCTTGAGCCGAGAAATTCGCGATCTCTGGCACCAGTCTCGATTTGTGGTATAGGGTGACGGCGAGATCTAGTACTAGGCTAAACGGGGCTAAACTCGAAATAACTTACCGAATACCATCCGAATGTCTAAATTAGTGGGTTTACCCAGCCCCAACTTGGATTCAAATAGCTCACACCACGGACGTGACTGAACAAAGTGTGAGAACATATGATTAGCCAGTCTACAATAACTTATACCGCCTCCGATCCTCAGGTGGAATAAGTATAGTACTATCTTCGCATTTTGTTTGTCCGTGGCCATCGTGCAAGTCAATAACAATGACCAACATCAGGAATTTCCCACTTTACTTAGCTGTGCTTGAAGCTACATAGCATCACACTTTGAGCCACTTTGATACACTTTTTCAGCTAATCCAATTTACTTGATCCAGTAGATTCCGTCTCTAGAATTCCACTTACTGGACACTCAAACCACGCTTACCAGACACTTGAAACCCATACGGACAGACAAAAAAATCACTTTTTTAAGCGTCAAATAAGTGCATGAGAAGTAGAAAATAAAGCTATAGCGCCCCAACGAGCGCAGCATATAAGAGTGAGATCGGCAGGAGACGAAAATGCGGGATTAAATCCCCTTCCCTCACAATACGCTCGACGAACCACCTGAGATATATTGTCATTGAGGTGCCGTGGCATTCGCTATGGGCATGCTATTGTTATCGTCGTCAGAGGGAGGGGTCGGTCACCCTTACACCATCACTGTCATTGTGGTGATGATCGGGTGTCAGCATCATCATGCCACTGCTGTCCTGATCGTCGTCGTGGAGTAGGGTTGGCCATCCTTGTGCCATCATCGTTGTCGTAGTGCAGTCGCTATTGTTGGCATGCAGAAAAGCTGCCCATGGAATTAGGCACCCCCATGTTGTCGTTGTTGCAGATAGGGTGGGATTGCTAGTAAAATGGGGAGGGTAGGCCTGCGAGCAGACAGTAGGGTGGGGATGATTGGCGCACCGTCACCATTGACTTGTCGCTGTCGTCATGCCATGCCAGTGGGGTTGACTGCTGTCGTCGTCGTCCTCATCATTGTTGAGGTGGTGATATCATGGCCGTTGTCGCGGTGTTGGCCAACCCTGCATCGCAATTGTCGTCATCGGACGCCATGGGGTTGACTACCCCATCACTGGCATCATCTTTAGCGTGGTGGTGGTGCAGTGATATCACTCACCCCCAAGCCGGTGCCCAACCCCCACCGTTGTTGTAGAGCCGTGGCATTAGCCAGGGCATGACTTCATCCAAGGAGTCGCGTCACCGTGGCGTTAGTCACGCACGTGTTACCATGTCGTCATCGTTGTCTTGGTCTCGCCGTGGCATTGGCCGCGTGCACATCCACGTCGTCATCGTGTTATGGAGTTGGCCACGCATACGTCCACATCGTCGTCGGCGTTGTGTCACTGTGGCATTGGCCACACAGGAGTTGTCGTCGTCGTCGTGTGGTGGCATGGGCCACGCACATGTTGTCGTTGTCGGGTAGCAGTGACGCTATGGCATTGGCCACCTCCGCGTCGTTGCCGTCAGGTGGTGGAAGTGATGTGGCGACAAAATTGGTAAGCAGTGCGGAGTACCAGCGGGTCACTCCACAGGTATCAAAAATGAAAGTGTAGACCAGTACCTGTGTTCAACCCTATATGGCATTGACCATGGGTGCGGTGTTGTCGCCGTCGTCGCCACGGCCCACTTTGTGACAAAGGGGGTTAGGTCGTAGTCAGGTCGCGTGGACCATTGGGGGAGCTAAATGCGGAATGGTGGGCCCGGGGAAGGAGGGGAGGGAGGCCAAGTGTGGAGTGCCGAGCGACGGGGTCGGCTAAGTGCTGTATAGAAAAAAAAATGACGCCCATTTTGAGTGGGCGGAGTTCCAGTCCAAAAATGGAGTAAGCGCTTTGATGCAACTTTCTTGTATCTCTTTCGCTTGGAATCACCTTATTTTTTCGGTGGTCAATGTTGAGCTTGACCTTGCTGGTGAGCTCACTATTGACAGCTGTTAATTGCACCTTGTTCATGTTTAAGAGAGCGCCTAGAATGGAGCCCTTTAATCGCAATCGCGACTCGTCTCCGTCGCGGATCGGCCAGTAACACTAATGTCATCGCTCTGTTGCAGCCTCGCGTGATTCCCGACCGAGTGCTGCGACTGTCCTTGCTAGTGCCATAGTGAAACAGGTCAATCCTCTCCTGGAACACTGATAATGTGATAGCCTGTGCAACTACGAGTCCGTCCCCCGTGGGGGTGAGCATTACTATTTCGTTATCCGTAAGAGATGGGGTATGATACACAATAACAATAATGATATAAACAATGCACGACATTATCCGGATCGAATGAAAACTCGCCGTGAGTATCATAATCAAACTCTGGCATAAAATCGATATGAATGACTGTCCTTCACTTCAGATTCCCTTCAAGAGTGATATGCCTGAAAGCAGGTCCCAGGTTTTTTGAAGCAGCTCTTCGCCTGGGGTGTCGTTGTTGCCGTGGAAATAATTCCAGTATCCAGGTAGCAAGTGAAGGAGCGAGAACCAAATCTATAAAACGCAACAGTGCATTAGCATATCTGGCAAGACGGTTATTATGTCCATCGCAGACTTACACTGTAATACTTGCACGACAGCTTATCATCGCCGCGCGTGCGCAAGAACAAGAATCTTGCCCCCACAAAGCACCCATACGCGACAAACGCGAGCGTGCAGAACGCGTCGACATCCCAGATGCAGCAGAGGAGATAGGACCATACGGGGAGGCCGAGACCGACGACGAGACGGGATGCGATGGGGAACATAATCGGGACGGTGCGGCGACCGGTGATATGATCACCTTCGACGTCCTTGAAGTCTTGGCAGTGCACCGTCGAGGCAAAGACGGCAATGGTGAGTTGGACGGCAAGTTTACTGGTTTCGCTCACTCTCGAAGGATCGCAGCCTTTTTGACGAATGAGACAGGAATCATGAGCTGGATGTCAAGGACGGCGAGTGATGAACGTACTTGCGACGAGGGTGCCTCCGAGTTCGGAACAACCATACATGATGGCAAGAATGACATTTTTCGACAGCCAGATCTTGTCGCCGTCCATCTCGTTGTACCAACATGCAAACACCTGCAACTCGAGACTGGCAAACGCCAATTGGGTGCTATACAACAAGGAGTACGCCAGGCATAACGGGACCATAAGCCATCGAAGAACAGTGGCATTCTGTACAGTGATCCTGCCGGCTGGAATTGGCCGCGATGGTTTGTTTATCTTGTCTTCCTCTGGCGCTTTGATCTGGTTGGCAATATCGAGTTGCAGCAGATGAAGCCAGATCCAGAAGATAGTGGGCAAGATATGACTAGGGCCACACAGTGGTGCCGAGGCGAACGAAAACAACGTCTAATAGATGGTGAGGCGAGCAGCGACATGAATGCCAAAACTATGCTTACCACTGGAATAAGTGCGGTCAAGATGTCATCCTTGGTGAAGAGGAAGATGGTGTAGAGGTGATATCCGATGTTGGAAATATCAAGGTGCGAGTATTGTACAGTCATGATATGCCAGGAAGGAGTCGAACGTTGGCTTCTAACCCTTTGACTCGGATATCTAAGCGTATTTATCTGTTTCACGATGCCTATGTCTCGGTTATCCTTTGAGCCGCTTGTTCTGTTCAGGCAAAATGCTGTTCTACGGTATCGAGCTCACCGGAGATTTGACACCAGATGGGGCGTCCTGTGTATTTAAAATCTAATCCGTTAGTGGGAACAGCCTTGACAGGCGCTTCGGATACCCCGCTACACCGGCAATCCGGGTTACCTATTTGGGTATAGACATTCAGTACGTGGCTGATTGATACCGAGGACATTTGTCTTGATACACATTGTACCCTGTTTAATCACACAGGTGTGGGGAATAACATAGTGACTGCCTTCGACATACAAGGCGAATGGAAAGGGTCCCCATAGGAATGATTCGACTTGTTCGGTTCACACACGGATCCCGATTCATGCTGGTTACACGAGGCTGGCTCAAGAAAGGGCACTATTAATGGCATGACGCACTCAGCAGATGCTTCTGGTTCCTCGAAGCATGGCATGTCTCATTTTTTTTCGCTGAAACGGTGAGAAAACCGTCTAGTTGCACGTAAGAAAAGGGTGGTAATTGATAACGATGCGACTATCGGTACGTGCGTTATCCCCGTATTTCCTGATTCACTGAAAGCGCCCTCAAAGAAATGCCTCATTCCGGTTGAAGAGCCTTCCGTAATAGTCCAGGTGCAGGGACGGCCATTGCTATGACGTGCTGTGTGGACACTAAGGTGGAACGTATGTCAAGAGAATGAAGTCCAGTAGCCATCCTGTTGCCGGAAACCCGCATCCAGCTCGGAATGCGTGCACCGTCGGATGTCTTCGGACAGTTTCGAGTTAGAACGCCCATATGTTCAGGAGAGCATTCATTCACTGAGTTGAAGTATCCGATGCGTCCAACACGTGGCTGTGTGTGGAATGCCCACAGGCGTGAGGAATGCAGGACGTTTGTGTCCGACTTAGATCAAACACGGAGTGGCCTCTGGGAACTTGGTGCAAGTTCGTTAGCTGAACCAGATATTATGTAATGTGTAACTGGGTCCGACGCGGGGCTGGTCGATTTATAGTATTTATTCAGGGCTCCGTCGTGTGTACCTGATAAATATTACCTGTCAAACGATAAACTGCCACAGAGACTAGACATGCATTGCCATCCGGGATGAATAGGTGCCGGAAGGGGGGGAAATAGGAAAGTTGCATCTTGTCCATGTGCTTTGACCCCTGCGCCAGGCATCACTGAGAAATTCGACGTGGAGTAGGAAGTTCAGGAACACTGCCCCTCTGCGTCTTTGGACCTGACCGGGCCCCGGACTTCTGGATCGTATCACCAGTGCCCTATCAACGGCATATCCACAGCGCCCTCTGGTGAGAAACCCATTGTTCTTCCGACTCCACACTTGTCACTGCACAAACCAAGCTCCCATGTCTACGACTATAAAAGTTAGTCCGCTGCTCCGTGTTGTCATCGACTCTTCCACGTGGTCAACTAGTCCTCAATGTCCGCGGATATCCCAAAGCGAGCATATAGCTGGCACCAGTTAATCACACGGATAGGTGAAGACGCCGTTGCAATTGAATCGACTCCCACATGTACCGTCGACACGCCTGCAAGACTCTGTTTTGGCATTTTGCACACGATCACGCACGTGGTGAACCACCGGGAGAGATACGATACTAATGTCAGTCATTGACTGAGTGGGGGAACCCGAACTGAAATTGCGACCGTGGTGCTCTTTGGTAACCAGCTAACTTGAAGCCACAAAGTTTGATCTAGGGGGATACTCGGTGATTGACTCTGGTGAACTGGAAATGCTGAAACATGCCAACATGCGGCTTGACCCCTGGAGAATGCCTTGATACGGAAGGCCAATAACAAAGTTCTGGGAAAGCTACCCAAGCTGTTTTGTAATGTCGCCGAATTCTGCGGTCCGGGTATGATTAGGTGGAGTACTTCTGTAAATCAGTCGGCAGTCAGGACTGGTTCAGACCGTCGGCTACCACGGCTACCATCGGTTACCACCGCTTACCACTGGCTGGTTTCACTGAAGTATAGTTGCCAATGCTGCCAAGAAGCCTGCTGCTGGTACTTGACTGAGACTAGGTGGGTATTGTTCATGATACGTCCATCTTATATGACCTTAGTGGTAACATTGTGGTGTTATGAAAGGCTTGATACCTCGCTCAATCTCCTTGGACACTACTTGGAGCATGTGAGCATCATACTCACTTTATGCTCCATCCATACAAGGGGTGTGATATCACACTATTTGGAACGCATCTGTTAAATACGAACTTTAGCTAAAAGTATATTTGAAGCCCTGGGGGCGACTACCGCATACCAGTTAGTAAGATCTTGTCAGGCAATGACCGGCAGAAGCTGAGAAACATTTCGGACACATTCCGGAGATTGAACTTGTTGTGGGTCCAATCAGAGAGGTGTTGTATGGGAATGGGAAAAAACGAAGTATGTACCTCAGGATCATGTTGTTCTCCGAGCAGTGATGCTGACAATATACGCGAGCAACTTTATATTTTCACAAGAAAATGTGAGGACACCCTATGTGTTTGCAGATGACAGTCAAAGCGACCATATAGTACCAGGAAGAGTAGCCCGCATTCAAATCCCTGCTAGTAACTTGGAAGAGTACCGTATTCCAGCATCTACATGCTCAGCTCATAATGATGACTACAAGTGATTCCCGCTCAGGTTTCACCCAACACATTACATAGTCTGTTCTTCAGGCACTTGAGTGTTGGCCAGGTTTTAACTTTCATACAGTACTGACAAATGTTGGCGTTTCCCTGTCAGTTGGCTAGACAACTTGAAGTGCACATGTCTCGTGCCGAGGCTAGTGACCACACGCTACCAAATTTAGCCAACTTGTAATCACTCCCCACAAGCCCAAGCTTCTTTTCGGACAGCCTCCTTTTTAAAGCGTTGTAGAATGTATCTTGGGGCTTTTTCCAACTTGGGTAGAATTCATTTAGAGCTAGGTTGTTGATGCTTATGCGATCGTCGAGGCTATGCCGCGCAGCACACGCCAACACACCACAAGGAAACCAGCACCACAGGGGTCCCTTGGCCACCTTCGAACGATAACCATGTTCAAGTCTGCCGCGACCAAGATTGCGCACAACACCACCATCCCTGCCCTCGCAGGTAATTCCGACCTCCGCCCGTTGCAAGACCTCATAACCGCCGAAAAAACCGTCCTTACATCGTGCGTCGACTCGCCTGACTTCTGCTTATGTCGTTGACAAGTCTCCTCACTTTCTTTCTTTCCTCATGGCAGGTTACAAAAGCTCAAAGTGGACCTTGTTAAAGCAGGAGATGCACTTCGAATCTGGGGTCAAGGAGAAGGGGATGATCTTGGCGTACGTCCCATGTAGAGGCGTTGAAGGAAGTGCCAGGTGGTCGACTGACTATCTGTCTCGCAGGACATCCTCACTGCATCGGCAACGATACTATCACTCTTTGCAACTGCCCTTTCGACCTATTCGTCTCTCCATCACACTGTACGAGACAGCATGAAATCCGTGCGCACCCGCGAAGAGGCCCTGGAAGACCTCCGTCGTCGACGGCGGCGTGTCGGTACATCCGCCGAGGCCGCTGAGAAGAAGCTCAACAAGATGAGCCCCGAACACAAAAACATTGGTGTACAAATGGACATTCTCAACAAGTTACGGGAAGAAATGCGGGCCATCGATGGAGACATTGTCCGCGAAGAAGCAGAATTAAGGGATTACAAGCGCAAGTGCACAAAGGATTGGATGGGCTTCAAGTTTGGCGGTCTCGTCGAATGCTGTGAAAAGGGTGTGGTACGTGCGCTTCCTTTCTCCTTTTTTTTCTCATTCCCTGAGCAGTGATCTCTTAGATCGTGGGTGACATTGGCCGACAAATAATACAAGCAAGTTTGGGTCATTCTACATCCATTCCCGCTGAATTTGACCTTTTATCTTGTACTACAGTCCATCCCCGAGGACATTACACAACCTGGTCTCCAGCGTGCACATTATGGCGCGCATGGTCGTGTAGGCGAACTACTTGTTGAGACACAACGTGCGGTCTCGCAGGTCACCTTTTCCGCTATTTCCTCAGCGCAGACGTCCAATTCCGCACCCACCTCTCGACTTCTCCCCCCGATCTCTCAAGAGCCCCCCGTTCAATCACCTTTCCTTCCTACCCCCTCATTGGGCAGTGAACTCACGTTGGGTGTGGCTACGTATGGGCCGTCATCGAGTCTTCCGCCTGCGGTATGTCGCATGTCTATGTCGCCTTGCTGTTGCCTGGAGGCTGGTATTTACCTATGCCGCCATCACGCAACACATGTTAGGGAATATACACGCTGACGTATCAATGATGTTACAGAACAGGCATGCCGAGGTTGATGAACTCGGGGTGCACGCGCCAGCAGCTCACACTGCCTCCCAGTTCTCGTCCCTACCTTCAAATAAAGGACACGATCCTGTCTTGGCGCCGTCGGTGGGTCCTGCACCACCATTCCCGTTCTCCATGCCGTATGACAGCGGTGTGGCACAGTCAGAGGAGAATCAATCGTTAATGGCATCCATTGCCGATGCCCTTTCTCAATCTCACCGTGGGTTTTCCCTCGAGGAAGCCACGTCACTAGGGCCTACCGCCCCCGACGAACCGGTGCCAAAGTACGAACGCTTCGCTGGTAACGTGGAACTATCCGCAGAAAGTGAACCATACGGTCCAGTGACAAACGGACATGTGGGCTCAACTCTAGAGGGGGAGGGACAATGGCACAGAAGAGCGACGCGACGAAGTACGTCACCGCCAACCCTCCCACCGGGTGCGGCACCAGCTGCGATTAGGGCTTGGGATGATAGAATGGGTCAGGGTGAGGATGGTGCTCATTCTGATCGTCCGGCATCGTCGAGCGCGCGTGTGCCTTCACAGCCACATATTTCTTCCTCGGAACGGGATGGGGAAGAAGAGGCCGACTTAGCCTTCGATCATGACAATCGATCTTCGGGGGAGGAGGGAGGAGTCGATGGGGATGACAAACACCATGAGAAGGACACATTATTGGAGAGCGGTGGTGAGGCAAACATTGATATGAAAGCAACGGTCTATGACGAGGAAGGTGCAACATCTATTCAAGAATCAGTATCGACGGGTGCCGCATTAAGCGTGGATCATACCTCGTCGTTATCACGCGCTGGGAGCCAATGGCGAATACCACGTGTCCCTCCCCCATCTGTGGATCCAGAAGTGGCTGACGTTCACCACACCGCTGCACACGAGCGGGGGAGCGTATATAGCACTGGAACGGGTACCCGGGAAGATGATGAATCACGGACCAGCGAGTCGATGGACGAACGAGCGCGCAGCGCGGCTGCAGCACGAGAGGTTTCGCGTGCGTTAGATGCACTAGAGTTTAGTGCCGTTGCACCATCGACTTTATCCAGTGGGTACACAACGCCGAGGGGCCCACCACCGGTGTACGGGTCGCCATCGTCTACGCAAGGTCAGGCTACTGCGCCGCATTCACGTGCGTCGTCCCCACTACCACCTTCTTTGAGCAAAGCACCACAGGGCTCCACCCCGCCGTCCCCGATCCTGCCTCCCAGTCCACTATTTGTAAATCGTCGGAGTGGGACACCACCGACAGTGGAGGTGCGACCATTCCCAGGACATCATTATGCATCGAGCGAGAGGAATACTACTCGTAGTGGTGGTGGTGACGATGGTGGTATGGGAGCACTGACAACCAAATCGACACCCTCCATATATCGATCCCCACCAGACTATCCACGACCGGCACCGCCGTTTTCGTCACCACTCATGGCAAGCTCGACGTCCTCGTTGAATGGGGGTGGGAACACGAGTGGGGGACCCCGAACGATCTCGGCGGCCGCGTTTCGGAGGTATCAGACACGCTCGCCAAGTGGGGTCGAGTCAGGACCTGCGGACACGAGTCCGTTGACGCTTCGGAAACCGTCTGTGTCGCCTTCACCTTCATCGGCTTCACGACAGATACGGACCAGAGCAGGATCAGGGTCACCGCCACCTGTGCAGACGCCGGCGTCCAAGGCGAGGCTGTCGGTTGTGAACCCAGATCCGCGGATGTCGGATGAGGACAAGGAGGGAGAGGTATTTGATTATATCGGGGTGTACGGTGGAGAGAGCTCGGGCTACGGTGCGGGTAGGTACGTGAGTGATCTAGAGAGGCCATGATGGAAAGGTGTGTGCCCGTGGGACTGACTTGGTCCCGTTTTTCTGTATGCCGATAATGCAAGATTTACTGCATTCGTTTACTTAACTACTGTTTTTATAGACATTCGATTATGATGCCACTACGTAGCATAACGGTCTGTAACTATACATGATTACTATTATTATGCCTGATGCATTGACTCACGTGAGTGATGAAACTTTGTTTCAGCCACCTATACAGCTCTTTCCAAATGTGGACATCAACATTGTATGATCAGTATGCTCTGACAAGACCCACTTCGTCATCCCTTGACGTTCCAAAGTACGTCCAATTGTTCATGAATACCATTCGGTGTATTCACCCGATGTACACACATCCAATTTCTAAATAAAGTTTCTCAGATAAAGTAAACTGAAAAGATGACACACGACGCTGTGTGGTTCTCTCGTCCCCGCAAATTTGGCAAGGGAAGTCGTCAGTGGTGCGTACATATTTCTTTCGGGTCCATTTTGCCTCTCCTTCTTGCTTGGCTGATTTGTCCGTGGTCCCATATTTTTTTTTCGATCGCTATTGAATGATGGTGCCCCCCATACCACCACGCTATCGCCACCAACTTGACCGTGTCTGTCTGGGTCTGCGTTCAGCCGCCTTTGCTCACACCAAGCGGGTCTCATTCGTAAGTATGGTCTCGACCTCTGCCGTCAATGCTTCCGCGAAAAATCGGCTGCCATTGGATTTGTCAAGGTATGGTTTTTTGCTGTTCCCCATTTTTTTTGTGTTGGCCTCATGTGCACACTTGTAGAATCGGTGAAGAGCGCTGTTCCTTTTATCCCTTGTCCAATTCCTTCTCTCTTGTATGTCTTGCTGCGATGGTGTTATTAGTGATTATATAACATGTGGTAATGAGTGCATGAAACTGGGGATGACCCAGATGAATAGGGATGTATGTACCTAGGGTCCATTTGGGTCTGACCCACATCTCAAACTCCCTCCGGCGCTCTCCGGCCTACTCCTCCGCTGCTTGCACCACCCAGCGTCAAAGTGCGAGCAGAAGAACCAGGGGTTCAAGGGTAGGATGGTAAAAGCATCAACGCGGACTAGTATGTACGCCATACAATAGCTGCGACACAATTTCTGTATTTGCACGATACTAGTAACCATCTAATGCATCGGTCAGTAGGGTCAGCACCATCGACAGGTACGGTAATATACCAAGGACAGACTAACGGTTAATTCAGGCGATAGGGCTGAACGCTCACCGTGAGTTGGTGCAGCTTGGAGACGGTGCGTCCAATGATAACAAAACGAACACTAGGCTACGATGCTATGTATTGGAAATGTAGACGTTCAAATGCGTTGTTAGCAGTCGCCCTCCTTTGGAATCTATCAGGCTATTAAGACGGGTGGGGGGGCTTGTGCCGCATATTTACTCTCAACCCGCAACTGCTCTACATAGACGAACGTGAGGATGATGTGGTCTAGCATCAGCAGTACCTCATCGGAAACATCGAGGTACGCCGGATGTGACTGACTCAAGATCCCGAAATTTATCTGATGGAACCGGACAAGCGGGACGTTTGACTCGGCGAGTCTCATCTGCGTCCAAAATCATCGTTGTTCGTCAGTCTCGTACATACCCTCCCAAAGCGACGTACCCAGCAATGCGTCGCTTCCTGTTTCCACTTGTATGAGCGACCATCTGGACCGACGAAATACCGACCACTATCAAAAGTTTTATTTCGGTAAATAGTTCCGGAGGAGCCGCGCGTCGGGATGACGTCATTCAAACACTCACGTGTTCCATACATGCCGCTTTGCAAGCATCGCGCTCGCAGGCATATCCATCCCGCCAAACCGAATTCTTGTTTCCTTCAGCCTGTGCCATTCAATGACGCCCATGGTCTCTGGAACACCCTCTGCATCATCCCGGTGGTACTTGGTGATCTCGGTCACACTATGAAATGCGAACAGTGGGGTAGAAATGGAGTAATAAATATGTCCCTGTTCGTCGGAGATGTCTGTGTTCCTGTGATCTGTGGTGCTGAGTATGAGGCGCATGACTGCAACAGCGAGAGTAAGAGGGAAGAGGGCTGCACAGTGCAATACACCGTCCAGCTTATATACGGAGTCATACACGGCAATTGAATAACCATACGAGCCGAGCGCTGAGCGCTATTCAGTGAGATAGGGAAGGATGGATTCAATATGGCCGTGTCCATGGTAATTGAGGCAGTTCGTCTGAGGGCAGTTGTCCGGCTTTCCAAACACCCCGTCGGGGAAGTCCACTTCCGTGTGCTTCAGACTACATGCCCATCCTGATTGCAGAGAACACGAGCTGTGTAAATACATACAGGGAACGTCAAAACGCTATGCAGCCACAAATCAGATTGTGAACGTCCATTGTCACAGTGCTAATAGACCCAACGAAACCTACAACACCAACATGTTACAGCCTTGATTTGACGCGACATGGTTCTCGCGCGAATAAATTCGTGCTACCGCGACTGTTCGTCCAGTGAAACCAACGTGTGTGGTCGAGATTGGACGTGTCCGCTGTATCTGACTGATGTCCGAGTCGCTCTTGGCGCAGAGATTCGACATAGACATAGGTCAAGATGACGTGATCCAACATGGGTACCACTTTGGGGGAGATATCAAGATACGGCGGGTGCAACTGTTTTCTGATCCCCAAGTTCTTTTTATGGAACCTGGCCAGGACGGTGTCCGATCCCGCCAGTTTCATCTGGGAAGGGGTCGTAGTTAGAACAACGTCTCGTCCATTGTGATCCGTTTTACACCGGATCTGCGGGAGAAGAGGAAAGAACGATGGCATACCCAGCAGTACGATGGCTCAAATTTCCACTTGTAAGAACGTTTATCGGGTCCTACGAAATAGCGCCCACTTGACAGTTCCCCGTCCGAATAGGTCAATCTCGTCGGATACGAGGTCATATGGGAGAGAGACTTACGTGTTCCACCGGCGCTTCCCAAGCATGACATCTGCTTTGATTTCGTCTCCATTGAAGTGAATGAGCGTCGCCTTCAACTTGTGCCACTCAATGGTCGCCATCGTCTCAGTGACGCTGATCGGGCCACTCCAGAGGTACTTGGTGATTGTAGTGACACGCCGAGGCGCCCGAGATGTCGACACAGTGTAGAGGACGTGGCCTCGCCCATTAGAGATGTTTGAATTCATGTAATCGGACGTGCTGAAGAGGAGATGCATGTTCTAAGAAAGGGAGATAAGAGGGATGGACGTGTCGGGATCGTCGTCGGGTGCAGGCGTGGTGGCAGACACGCATGCGAAGACGTGGGCCGTTATCTGTGTCAAATTTAGTGAGCCAGCATGTCTGGGCCGATCTCAAACTCTCCCACGTCTGGCTGGCTCATCACTGCGGGTCAAGTGCGGGGGGAACCACAGAGTTGAAGTCCCTTTCTAACCATGGCCCTTGGACACTCACCATGCTGGCGGCGCTGGTGGCTGGAGCCCTTGTGGCCCTGCCACCGTGCGAATGCCGATGTGGCGGGCACTGCCTGTGGAGTCCACTGTGCTCATGGCGTAAAGGCTCCCACCAGGGATATGCCATCTTCTCTCTTTCTCCCATCTGTGCGTTGATGTAGAACACTTCGTTGGTGGCATCTCAATAAACGTAGCGTGAAAACCTGGACCCAAGGACTTGAAACATGCCTCGTACCATCAGTTTTCTCGGCAGTGTGGCCCTCCTCGTTTCCAATATCACCGGTCCCTCGTTGGTCATTATACCACTGCTGTTTCAGCAGGCAGGATGGCTGACGTGTGTTGGTTCATCCCAATCCATTTCGTGTTGAAGCTCATGCCGCGTGCTTCCTCTAGCCCCCTTCTTACGTTTGCTGCAATAGCCCTACTATCTGGGACGGCAGCACTCTTCCTCATCGAAGCCATGTCGTCCATAGAAGGAAACGAGACGTTCCAAGCTTCCATCGAGTTTACCACGATTGCGCACCTCTTTCTGGGCAAGAGGTGGCATATCATCGTACAAGGCCTGCTGTTCCTAGCGATGCAGAGCATGGTGATTGCGAGTTTGTTGGTTTCTTTCCAGGTGTGCCTTGTTTGCTTTCATATCATTTCTCGTGTTGACCCCTTGGTAGAGCATGGATGCCTTTCTCATCAGTGTCGCACACAAGACGTGCGCTGTCAGTTTTACCGACGGCTGGGTCTGTGGTAAGTCCATTTATCCTGTCCCTTGCTTCATGATATGTGCCTAATGTACATTAGTCAATCAGATTTCACCCAACAGCAACAGCGCGTTCTCCGGATATATTCTCGGCTCATTCGGAACACTGGTCAGTACTGTGTTCCACTGGGCCTTGTATGCTCACTTTTTCTATAGATTACTATATCCCTGATCCTTCCGCTCAGTCTCATCCAACTCGTAGATAACATCATCTTCCAAGTGGCATCATTCATCGTTCTTCTCATCATTACTATCGCATGGATCATCATACTCGCCCTTAAGGGCCTCAACACTCACCCCATCCCCGTAGTGGGACATGACCAATCTACCGTCGCAGGATTCGTACTCTCAAATTTCTCATTCGTCGGTTCTTGTTTATCGTTTGTTTCTCCTAGTCTGACGCATCTGACAGGTCACGACCGTCCCAGCATGGGTAAATAATACGCACCCTTCCGTCAACATCCGTCTTGCGGTTTGGTTGTCGGTCCTCATCTCTTGTCTTATCTATATTCCCATTGGATGGATGGGTGGCTCGGCATTCGCTCTTCCGAATAATGCAACACTTTTGCAGGTGTTTACGACTGATATGGGACATGGTGCCCTGCATACAGCCGCGCAAGTATCGAGCTATCTGTTTCCCTTAGGTGCGTTACTGTTACTTTATCTCACTCACGTTGACCACGCACTTGTTCTTTGTTAGCCGTGCTTATTACCTCTGTCCCGGTGTTCACCATCGTTGTCCGATACAACCTCCTTCGAGGAAACATATTCTCCAACAAGATGGCCATCTTTTGGTCTGCCATATTCCCCTGGTTAATTGTTATACCCTTTCAAACTAATGTGTGTCGATTCCTGACTCGCAACTGACACTCTGACGCTCAGCGTGCATTCACTCTAGGGTGGCCTTGCCACGATCTTAAACTGGGCTTCGCTCATATTCACGTCTCCCTCTAATCTCCTTGTCCCTTTCATCCTATTTATCGTGTCGAAGAGACATTTGGCCACTGCGGTACTAGACGCAAATGTCTCCCCCGCGATGGCTCCTCCCCCCGAGGTCGATGTCTCCTCGACGCCAGTTAGTTTGTCGACAGCGTTGGGACGAACCACAACCCCTGTGGAGCACATACCCGTCGTGATCATCACCAATCCAACAGAGACAGACCTTCAGAATACGATCGACGTGAAATCAAAAGAATCTGAGGAGCCGGGTGCATCCGCGCTAGACATGATTCCAATGTCTGTCATGAACCGTGTGTCATCACCGTCCAAGCATCGATACTATGGACAGGAGTTCTCGAGCGAGGGCGGCGAGTCTTCGACGGGCGATGGTGGGACGGACCTTCCTGGGCTGATCATCGACACGGTTGGCAAATCATCGACGCAGAGTCACCGTCCACCGCGACCATCAGTGTCTATCCCGCGCACTCGCTCGCCTTCCCTCTTGCATTCGTCCACCACGGGTATGGACGAATTCCTGCTGATGAGCCGGACGCCGACGGAGACTTGGCCGCAAGGTGTACGGACAGGATTTACTGCGCACAATACGCCATCGGATGTGGACACGGACACAGGCATGGGCATGGAGTTGGAGTCGAGTCCAAGTGGCTGGTCTTCTGGTGTCACTGTTCTCCCTGGCACATCCCCGCCGGCATCCGACGAGTACCACCACCATCACTACATCCCCAGTGCGAGCTTGGATGCACCGCCAGATGCTGCCGACGTGCGGTTGTCCATGTCTCCCCCGATGATGATGATGGACATGGAGGAGTCGGTGCCTCGGTTCAAGGCGTTCCCGAGCTTGTCACCCAACTCGCTCATCCGGCCGACGCGCATCAGTGTGGTTGCATGCGTGCTCACTGCTGGGCTCGTCTTGACGGCGATCATATATGGTATCATCCAGGCCGCCCAAGGAGGCTCGGGTGGGTGAGGGTCAAGGTATGTATTGACGCGCGATGCGATTTAGGGGGTTCATATCGTAGTGTTTCCGTTTTGTCGTTTTAGCAGTTTTTTTTTTTACAGTAGATTCAGTCAAGATCCAGGCTGTGAAATGCATGTACCTATTTAACTATCTCCCTAATGGAGACTCATTTCTACGAACCGGACTAGTCTTGGGAGTTGATACAAGAAAAGTGGACGACAGAGGAAACTGTCCAGGCACCCACGCTGACACACCAGTCCCTGACACTGGCAACATCGAGCTCAGTATGGCGTACATTCAATCTCGGGGACGACCACGTAGAGTAATCAAAGGCTACTTGCCACAAGGGGTTCATGATGCAGATATGCTCGACACGTTGTGGTTCCACTGTTATCTGACCCTAGGAAGTAATGACGGGCACATCACGACCGAGGTGGAAGCGCTTTAGAGTGAAATGAACAGGCGTATTGGTGAGATAGATCGACCACCGCGATAGCATTTCTCCCTCACATACTTAAAGTTGAGTCTGCATGCTTCGCAGGTACTTGTGCCGATTTGATGATAGCCATATACTGCGAGAGATCGGGGGTACCTGGACACGTTTCTTGGTCGTTTGTCTTTTGATAAAGGGCGCAATTGTATGTACCCGGGTATGAATGTCGACCAACTACGGGAGAGATGGGGTATCGAAGGGCAGGAGATCGCCTATCGTTACTATAATATTTGTAGGCCCTTCGACACAAGTATGTTTGGTCCTCGTCGCCAGCTTGATGCAGGGTACTGACACGCCCGCAAAGGAGCCCAGGTGCGAGTTGCTTGCCCTAAAGTCCGCATGATGTGGTCGGTCATCATTTGGTGCGTGTTAGTTTCTTTGGTTTCACCTCCTGCCAGCTCCCCTTCGCTGTCCGCCCCCTCTTGAGGCATTAATTTGCTTCTCTCCTGCGCCCGTCTCTCGTCCTTCAGTACCCGATGGCCTCCCAGCCCTCCCAGCAGTACGCGTGTAAGCACACAGTCCAATTCAATTACTCGCTAGATCGGTCATTCATCGGACTATCCATCTTTTTCTAGTCCGCGCTCAAAAGAGCCTTGGTCTCGTCGGTGGAACGCCAGACTATGCCCCACTCCCTGGCTTCGTTTTCCCCGACGTTCCAGCTCGTACCTACCATTATAGCAACGACGGAAGGCTGTTTGCTTATGCCCTTCCGAGCCTGTGCGTAGCGCCTCGTGTCCTCTTGCCCAACGCTTCAATTCCAGCCCGCATTTCCTCCACTGCAGGATCCGAATCTTCCAGGCAGAAGGCGCAAAGCTATTGCAAGAACTGAGCATCCCCAACATCGTTGAGCTCCAGTTCTCCCCGCGCGGAACCTACATTTCCACCTGGGAACGTCCCAGTACGTACAAAACTCACCACACCACAGCCTCGTGTTTGTCTTGTCACCCGATGACTGACATTGCGTTCCTTTTCCCACCTTTAGTCAAGCTCGAGGACGGCGCGCAGCACAAGAACCTCCGCATCTTCTCCGTCTCCACAGGCGAAGAGTTGATCGCCTTCACCCAAAAGTCACAGGAAAACTGGGATATTCAGTACACTGTCTCGGAATCACATGCCGTTCGCCTCGTCTCGCAAGAGGTGCAGATCTTCCGTCCTGCCGAATGGGGCAAAGGCGTGGTCGACAAACTGAGGGTCGAAGGCGCTTCAATTGTATCACTCAGTCCGGGGCTTAATCCATCCATTGCGGTTTTTGTGGCGGAGAAAAAGGTACGAACTAGGATTGTCGGGTGTCCACGTCTGATCAACGGTCAACAGGGTGCCCCCGCTAGTATCAAGATTTATGGCCTTCTCGCCCTCTCCGGCGTCCCGACGTGTTCAAAGAACTTTTACAAGGCCGATCGCGCTCAGATCAAGTGGAACGACCTCGGGACTCAAGTATTGGTCGTCACTCAGACCGAAGTCGACAACTCGAATATGAGCTACTATGGAGAGACGTCTATGTACCTTCTCAGCGCGGCTGGAAACTTTGATTGCCGCGTCACTCTTGACAAGGAGGGACCCATCCATGACGTTGCATGGAGTCCCAACAGCAAAGAGTTTGGGGTGGTGTACGGCTGTAAGTCAATCTTCCTGCTGGTCAACGTTGTCAGCTCAAGTCTCTTATTAGTCATGCCTGCCAAGTCGATGCTCTTTGATCAGCGCGTCCGCCCGCTCCATGATTTTGGTTCAGCGCCTCACAATACCATCTCGTTCAATCCCCAAGGCCGTCTCCTCTTCCTTGCTGGATTCGGCAACCTTGCGGGAAAGATCGACGTCTTCGACCGGCGCACCCTCAACAAGGTATGTACCATCGACGCGCCAAATACATCATATTGCTCTTGGTCTCCCGACGGCCGATTCCTTTTGACCGCGACGCTATCTCCTCGTTTACGCGTGGACAACGGAATCAAGATCTGGCACGCGAGCGGTCCCCTCGTCCATGTACAAGCTATCGAAGAACTGTACCAGGTTAGTTGGCGCCCTACCCCTGTTGACCAGGCGCCCCCCTTTGGACAGACCATCCCACCGGCGCCCCAACCCTCCCCAAGCGTCACTGCTACGTTGACCTCCAAGCCTGCGGCCGCCAAACCAGCAGGTGCCTATCGTCCCCCTGGCGCACGTGGACTCGCTACACCGGCCATTTTCAAGCGCGAAGATGAGGGTGGAGCACCACGGGTACCCACAGGCAGTGGCACACTGAGCGGGAGCGCGACACCGCCTCGGGGCTACAATCGTAGTCCGAATATACCGGGAAGCTTGCCTACCAATGGGATATCTCAGAACGGACATGGACAAGGAGGACGAAGGCTCGTGCCGGGTGCTGCGCCCCGAACGCCACCACCTACGGACGAACAAGGACTGGGACTGGACAAGAAGCGGAAGAAGAAGGAGAGGAAGAAGGGTGACGGGTCGGGCACGGTGACGCCAATCGGAGCTGGGTCTGCAAGGCCGTCGCTGGATGTTCAGACAAACGAACTCCACGCGGCGGCGGCGAATGGTGTCAAGAATGGGGTGGCGGCAGAACCCGCGACGTCTGTGCCGCCTACGCCCGGTGCGGAGCAACTAGACCCTATTGCAAAGAAGGCGCGAAATCTGAACAAGAAGGTAAGCGCTGTCTGCTTTCTAGATCATGTTCCCTCTTATGACTGACACGACGATTCGACATTGACAGCTCAAGGCGATCGAGGAGCTCAAAGAGAAGGCCAAACGGGGCGAACGTCTTGAAGCAACGCAACTCAAGAAGATGGAGGGTGAGGCGGACATTCGAAAAGAGCTTGCCAGTCTCAGTATCATGGGATGATGTCCGTCTACGCGATTATCTGTGCTTGTGAATCTGCTCGCTTCCCTCACTCTAGTACCACCACTCTACGACAAATATGTCATGATTGTCTTACGGACGTGTGACGCTGTTTCCTTTCCTTTCTCATAAATCTATTGGGTCGTTTGCTGGTTACATTGTCGGTGCTAGACATGATAGCGATCAACGCAGCGCAACAACTACACGTATTTCCAAAACATCCGGCGGTCACTAGTAGAAAGGAACAGAGCAGAATTGTCGTGCATATCAAAAAGTTTGTACAGCAAAAACTACAGCGCAAACAGACTTGTCCGCAGGTTGCCTACTCCTACTCTCGTCGCTGTCCTTGTGGCTTCACGATTTGAGCAGCCATGGTTTGTTCGAGAGTGTCCAGTCGTCGATGATCTTCCAAAAGTGGGCGACGACTGACTTGTCGATGTGTCTCCGGTGGGGGTCGATCTAAGGGGGCGAGGGTGAGCAACGTGCACGGTAAGTTGATAAAATCCACCAAGAGGGGAAAAAAAAAAGGGGGAAACAACGTACCTTGAGCTCCGTCACATTCCAATCCTTAATCTTGGCATTGGGCGGATCATTGGCCCACGTAAAGTATATGCCCTTGACTGTTCGTGTCATAATAGGAACGCCCCAAAAAGCGACATTCAATATCGATCGCACACGCAAGAAATGGGGACACAGGCGCAGAGAGCAACGTAAACGTACCGTGGTGAAACAGAGTGCGCGGTTCGTTCCACTTGTAAGGTCGGAACTGCCACGCTTGACCGGTCGTCATCACACATACGACCCTCTCCCATGCGTCCGCCCCAAATTTCTGCAGCGCGTCCGTACTGTCCACGATAAAATATCGCTGGACTGTCCCAGACCCGGTACCGTGGGAGGCCCCGGACGTCCCTGTAGAAGATGCGCTGGTGGAAGAAAAGGCGGCGGCGGAAGCAGTGGGTGGGTCACGCCGTCGATCGATATGGAGGAGATCTTCGGCACGTGGGTTGCCGGCTGCTGCGCCGCGTTCGCGCGCAGAGGTGGAGGGTTCGAATCTACGTTGACAGAATAAGGTAAACAGTATAATAAAAAAAGTGGCGCGGCTTACACGGCGTCTTGCAAAAACCGTTTCACGTTGTACATTGTAATCAGTGCCGTGGGTGACGACGAGATCATAATAATGGGGAACATATTTTCTGTTCACAATAGTTAGGTGGGGATGGAGACCACGGCGCTTGCACAAGGACGTACTGGCTTTGCGCGCTTGCATGGGAGGGCCAGCAGATGGCGTGGATGCGGGAGCGCTCCCCGGTTTGACGTCCCGGAGCTTCTTTAGGCGTTCCGTGAAACTGGCGTGGAGAGCAGAAAAATTCTGGGCGTCTATAGCATCAGCGTCTCGCGGTTTCACGAAACCCACTGAGAAACAAAAAAAACTAGAGCGTACATTGGGTTTGGTACCTCTTAGGACCGTGTTTCTGTCTCGAAGTTCGACCTCGTTTTGTTTTATTCTCTTGACGACTTCCATGTCTTGTGCGTCAGCGACATATCGCCGTTTAGTTGGCGACATGGTGTCGGAGGCTTGTGAATAGGATGCAAATTTGGGCGTAGTGGAGAATGACGTGCTCGTCCCCCCTCGACGTGGGGGCGTGCCAGGCGGGGTCGTCGATTCTATCCATATCAAACACAAACACGAACTATCGACCAGTTCCAAAGTAAATTAGAGGAGAAACTTACCACATGTCATCGGTCGGATTCGTTCCAAATCAGCGATTTTCCCCTCCAACCACTCCACGACGCTCTTTCGCTCCGTCACACTCACAAATCCGACGGTCAGTCCGCTTTCGCGGGCTTGTCGCATGTACTCGGCACCGGGGGCATCGCGAAGCAACCAAGCAAGATAGACAGCTTCGAGAGTGTATACGTCGGTCATAGAAGACGGGTTTGAGACCCCTGGTTTGGTATAGCGTGTCGGCGATGATTTTAGGAGGGTAACGGTGGGCCCGAGAGAGATGTGCGTCGCTGCGAGGAGAGTCTGAGCGGGTTCGCCATCGCTAAGGTACGTGATGGACGCCTTGGACTTGATGGCGTGTCGGAGAGCAAGGAGGGGGTCTCCGGTGGAGTCCATATTATACCGTGTGCGGATTCAAATAGTGTGAGTTCGGTGTCGCACTCGTCGGTGGTGGTGTAGTAACTTGTACTAGCGACTCCGTTCGACCATAATCACGTGATGTGAGACTGCGGCTCACACCTCCCTAATTTCTTGCTGTTTCGAGTCCCCCCAAATGTACACAGCAGAGACCACCAGAATTTGTTGGAAGTAAGTAAATATCCTTTAGTGAACTAAATTTACAACAACGAACCGTCTACGAGTACAGGTCCAACTACTGGCGTACCACTCTTGCGCTCCTTTGGCATGAGCCATACCCATCTCTTCTCCTTAATCTCGAGACCTCTTTTTCCGAAGTATCTTTCGCTTTCAAAGCTCCAGTCGTCGTTTGCTCGCACCCAATGTCCTAAGCCATCACAATACTCTTTCACCTGTGCATTTAACGGTTCGTCCCACCGAGGAAGCGCTGCCATGGCAGTATGGAACTTCCTCTCGAGTCCTGTGTGGAATTCCTGCGCCCACCGCATTGCGCCATTCACATCTGTACCAAGTTCGTCCATTACGATCCTCACGATGTTGTGGCTGTCATCCCCGCGGGACTGCTCGAGATTCCAGGAGACGATGTCCTTTGAAAGCGATTATATAAGTCTCGGGCGCATTGCTATTTGTTCATGCATAGTACTGACGTTACCAACACAGAGCATGTCAATGGATGCTACAGTCATCTCCTGAATCGTCGGATGCGAAATGACTTCGTCAGGGATGTCGAGGCCGAGTTCTAGCAGAGCGAACGAAGGCTTCGCCCCAATTGTGTCGCGTCGGACTTCAATATAACTCTTGATATCACGGATGCGGTTCCCGCTTCTGTCGATGGCCTGCAACACGACGGCCTCGAGATACTCCTCGAATGTCTTGATAAACCTCTTCTGTGATTGCTTGCTTGCGTTCTTTATCGTAAGTTCCCAGAACCTGTAGTTGAGCAGATAATTATTTCGGGAATGCAAAAGGGGGCTGGTCAGATACATACTGACGAGCCACTTCCCCGCCGATCCATTCGCCCTTTGGTCGTGGCTTATGCGGGTTACAGAGAACATCCATTATGGTATCCTTCTGCTTCTGGACCATGGAGGGCTCGGCAATGTCAGAATGCTCATCAATGACAAAGAATAAGTTCATCAGATCGCAGACAGTTCTAGTGTGCTCTTTTTCTATGGCTCAGAGATCTTTTGGTTACAGGGCATGTAGCTGATTACCTTTTCTTGCTTTGGGATACGCCAAACAGGCAAGGCGATCTATCAGACAAGGTGAGCGCGTACATTGGAGTGTGAGGTCTAGACGCCTCACTGAAATCGCAGCGATTGAAGGCGTCTTGTGCTTTGGGGCTGAAGGCACCGAAGCTTGCAATCCAGGCAGCAGATTCCTTCTTCACTTCGGCATAGTGTGGGTTGATACGACGCCGCCAGGGCCATCTTGCAAGCGTGTTCGGGATAAAGATCCTAGTGGGTCCACTATATCCAGCAGCATCCTTCTCGAGGGAAAACTCTTTCTTCGCAATAAAACCACTGACGACGCTTTCATGCCTCCTGGAGATCAGGACAGAAACACCATATGAAGTGAAAAGAACAAATAGGCCTATGAAGGTATTGACAATATAGAGGTTGATTTGAGCTTCCATGGTTGCCAGCTTATACTTTAGCTCAGAGATTCTGGAAAGATGGGATGTGGAGCACTCGTTCGATGGGCTGCGCATTGTCATTCTGAACTCTGTCACTTTAAACTTGTCTTGCTGGCGTCCCATCAGATTGCACATCATTGGGTCTACCGGCCCAACGTCCCGAATGTTGCATACCATCAAATAAGGAGAACAGTGGCCTGATGTTTTATCTCCCTTGGTAGCCACGTGGCAGTCTGTCACCGGGAGTGATATGACACGTCCAATGAAATCCACCAGGTGGCCCTGGGACGGTGCATGATCTAATTGGCTACATGTCCGTCATTTGTTCGCATTCATATCTAATATTCGCAAGGGTGTGCGGGTGACTTTGTTCCAGTATCACTAGCGTGGATGATCACTAGTACTATCAGTACTCATGACTGCAACACAAGGCGAGCGAGGACACAGCCAATAGGATTTCCTGAGCTCTCTTGACGTGCACGTAGTTTCCAGATCTCGCTGACCTTATCATGAGTGATTGATCACCTGGTTCAAAGTGGCCGTGTTTGGGAAAAAAACGGCGGACTCGATATTATGGGTCACTGTCTGCAAGAAGTACGTATCAAAGAATAAAGCTGTCGGCAATCATAGCAAGTCGAGTTCCAAGTCATGATGGGAATGCTACCGTTGCGCATCCGTGTTGTACTCGTATCAACCAACTGCCAGATGATCCTGATTCCTAAACCAGTTAGGTATCATCAAAATTGGCATGAGATGAGGTCGTAGATATGTTAGAGATAAAAGGTAAATAATGATGTCCAGTAGAACGTTTGTGAATGACGGTGTATCATGAAGTTGACGGATCTCCAACGTGGCAGCATTGGCGCTTTGTGTCATGTGATGGGCCGTTCTGAGGTCTCAAGCGTCATTCCTCTTCCTGCAGACCATCTGGACGTCACTACACAAACGTGACATTATGAGCAGGTCATGTGGTGCGTGCATCGAGAGGAGAACAAGTGTCCTGGACTAATTATTTGTCGTGATATTCACACAGTACACGTCTGGTTCTCAGGCAACTCAAGCACGCTGTACGGTCATGCTCCCCATGGATTCGGACCAGATTCCCATCTTACTCGGCACGTCGGCGTGTGGAGCTTGAGTATATCTGGGCACACTGGAGACTGATGTCTTTCGATCAAGATGACGTCTCCGTTTCCACTCTCGGGTGTACACGAACCATGGAGCAGATATCCTCGAAGCAGGGCTCGAGGAGCAGAGCTGGAAGAAGAGCCAAGACGTAAGGAGGTAGAAGGGGAGTGTGAGCATAAGGAGGTAGAGCAGAAACTCAAGGAGTTGGAGGAAAATGCGCAGAAGAAGCTTGATCACATAGATGTTTGTCCTGATGTGATACGAACGGGTACACGAGAGTAGCGGGTATAGATGTTCTTATGTAACGAACTAGATGCGTCCGACTAACCTAGCTATGAATACCAAAGCTGGCACTATCGACGGCAGCGGGTGACTTTCTAGATCCTTCATGGTCTATGATCGTGCTCCGTACCATGTCAACGTAATCTTACTCATCGTGATCCGTCCATATATTTTAATTCAAGAGTGTACCTAGCAAGTGCCTCAATCTCACTAGTGCAGAATATGCCATCCCGCGGATTTCATGCTTTCTCTGAGGGGTCTGAATACTAAAAGGAAGCATATGAAACTTAAGGATGGAATTGTAAGTGTAGCCGTCCGAGTATTCACTGAATATCCAACGTTAATGTATGTACCGTATAGTCCGATGCGTGACAACGTTTGCGGCCTGCTTTATCGTGGGACGAAGTAGCATAAAACAACAGTATTTTAGTGAAGATGGGATGATGATAAGTAGAATAGGTGTATGCTATTTACCCTAAGCCGAATACAAATGCATGTTGACAGGGATTGGTCAAGTTGAAGAGTGTGGCAAGGTCTATGAGTCATCAAGGTATGCAAGACGATATCTTTCGTACGCGCTCTGAGCTTCATCGAGGCATTCCTTGAGTTGTATCTGCAGTCGCTGATCACGGAACGTGGGGAGGGTGGGGACAAAAGAGATGTCCGTCTCATGCGCGACGCGATCAGCAACTCTCGCCTTCCAGGCACCCCAGACGTCCCTTTGATCTAGAATGAGCGTATCCAGCACCCCTCTCACATTAAGATCCTTGACTGGACGAGCAAGATCATTGCAAAGCACAAGACACTGGAATGCGGCAGCAGCAGCATGCGTCTTGAACCGCCACTTCTTCACTTGTGGATCACCTAGGGCCTTCAAAAACTTCGCAGCCTGCAAAGGATAGTTTTGAGACGGGATGGAGAGGATGACGGCGAGGGACACAAAAG
>JBBPKD010000166.1:0-33735 GCA_038089075.1 Singerocomus inundabilis
ACGACTTCACACCGATCACATCACTCTCTGATCATCACCTACAGGCCTACATGCCTTCCTCATATCCGCCCTTACCATTAGATCGGTATGATCACCCCTCATGACCCTGCAAGATCCTAGATGGATCTTTGCCACGATCCCCTCCCTGATCTTTCACACTTTGTGATCGATCTTCCATTCTTCATTCTAGCCTTGTGGCTCGCTTCTGACCTTCTTGCCACAGGCCTTACCTTTACATCGAGGTTAGCCTTACTGCTACCTCATGGACTCTTACCCTCTACCCTATAGCTTAATACAGTAATACTGTATACCCTAGACCTAGTCACAGCTTGGTCTGTGCACTCTCATGTACCGTATATAAGGGGTTGTGAGTTGGCTGGTATCCCCCCAGCCTAATCCACTTGTTACCTCTCCTACCCTGCCTTCATTGGTGGCCTAGTGAAGTACCCTATAAGTAGTCAATGACTATTCACCTACCCACCAGCAATGGTGCCTAGATGTGAGGTCATCTGGAGATAAAGCCAACCTCCCTCTTCCCAGTCCAGCCAGCCAGTTCAAACTCGTATCCCAGGTCAAGACACCTCCCAGTCATTGCCAGTATGTAACACACTTGTTCATGTTTACTAATTTATTCCAGAGAGCCCCAGATAGGCTAGGGGCCATAGTGGCCTTCAGGGTAGTTCCCTCCAGATCACTACATGATCACCCAAGAGCCCTCTTGACTTGACAATGATTATGCATGCAGATAGCTGCATGTATTAGAATGAAGACAGAGCACTATTGCAAGAGTACAGTTGCTACTATAGCGTTGCAATAGTACACTAGAAGATCTTGTTGTAGTGGGCCCCCCCATCATCAGCCCCCTCTCTCTATCTGCTTCCCCTTTCTTGCTGTCCAGCACTCCTCATACCCAACATCTTGGTTTAAGCCCCATAGCAAGAGTACCAGGTCACCCAATGGGACATGGTGGTTTAGGTTAGGCAGTGTAGCTCCCTTGCATCCGCAACAAGCACATCCTTTTGAAATCCTTATGAACCATCAAAACTTAACATGTTTTAAATGTCCTTAGGATTTATCACAACAACAAGCTCATTGGCAACAAATTTTACAGGAATATCATTTTATGATTAAACATTGTCCTGGAAAAATTAATCCTGCTGATGGTCTGTCTAGGAGGTCAGACTATGAGAAGGGGGTAGATGAAAACCTCAATAAAGATCAAATCCTCCTATCTGAATCACTTTTCATTGACTTCACAGAAGAAACAACAATTAAAGAAAGTTGTAAAAAGTTGAAGTATAAAATTGAAAAGTTTGTGAAACAAGGATTAACAATGAATAACTCACCTTGGACTGAAGAAGATGGACTTGTTTATTGGAATGACAAAGTCTATATTCCAAATGACTCCAAGTTAAGGAAAAGAGTGTTGAAAGAAAATCATAATCATCCTATGGCTGGTCATCCCAGTGCGAAATGAACTCATGATCTTATAACCCAAAAATATTACTGGCTAACTCTTAGAAAAGATGTTGAACTTTATGTTAAGGGATGTGACACTTGTCAAAAAGTCAAACCAATAACGACTTCAAAAACAACACCTTTTAATCCTCACAACTCATCTTCATATCCTTGGGAAATAATCTCAATTGATATCATTGGTCCTTTACCTGAAAGTAATGGCAAGGATGCAATCCTCACTATTGTGGATAGATTCTCCAAGATGATACACCTCTTCCCCATCTCTTCTACTATCATGGCTCAAGGAGTCACTACAATATTCAGAGACCATGTCTTCAAATTACATGGAATGCCAAAGAAGGTTATATGGGATAGAGGACCATAGTTTGTCTCTTCATTTATGAGAGACCTTTATATGCTTTTGCAGATTAAAGCAAACCCATCAACTGCATATCATCCACAAACAGACAATTAAGCTGAACATATAAATCAAGAAGTAGAGCAATACCTTCACATCTACACTTCTTATCATCAAGATGACTGGGCAGAGTGGCTCTCAATGGCTGAGTTCACTCATAATCAGAAAGTATCTTCTGCAACATCATATTCATCATTCTTACTGAATTATGGTTACATTCCTACCATTGGAATGGAGAAAAAGAAAAAGACAACCAATCCTTCAGCTGAAGAATTCAAAAGTGAAATGAGGAAGATGAGAGAATTGACAAAAGAAGCATTAAATAAGGCAGCTCAGTCAATGAAATGATTTCATGACCATTATGCAACAAGAGCAACCTCAGAATACAAGAAGGGCGACTTGGTGCTATTGGAGGCACATAACATTCAAACAGATAGACCAACTTGAAAACTCGATGATAAAAAATATGAACCTTTCAAGGTTATTGAAAAGGTTGGCACAGCAGCATATAAACTTGCATTGCCACAAGGTTGGAGAAATATACATCCTGTCTTTCATGAATCCCAGCTTTGGCCTTACAAACAAGGTGAATTTACTTTACAAAAGAAACCACCACCACTACCTCCAAATATCATTGATGCTGAAGAAGAACAAGAGATTGAAGAGATACTGGACTCTCACATGTGAAGAGACAAATTTGAACATCTTGTCAAATGGAAAGAATTTGCTTCAGAAGAAAATGAATGGAAGCAAGCTAAAGATTTGAAACATGCACAACAAGTAATCAAAGACTTTTACAGAAAGCATCCTATAGCTCCTAGAGCAGAACAGCACATCAAACTTCAAGTAACCTTTGATATTGATTCTAAAGATCTGTTACAATTCATCCCCTGACTACCTTTTTCTTTGCTACACTCACTACACTTGTCTCCCTAGACTCGTGTACCTCGCCGCCACACGTCTCTTGTCACATACAACCTCATGTGACCTCCAGAGTACTTCCAATCATGTGACCTATCACATGACCTTCCCACCGTCAACCTCTAGACCCTCTCCTCTTGTCTAGTCACCTCATGACTTCCCTTTGACTCATCCTATGCTAGACTCACTGTATAGTTCACCTATAGCTTCCCCAGCTATATCTTCACCTATGACCCCGCACCTCCTTCGTGCATCCCTGCAAGACTTCCTTGTCATGTGCCCCTATCACGTGCCTTATCATCTGACGCTCACAAAGACCAACCTTCTTGAGCCGAGGTGAGGGCAGCCACTAGGGCGCCATTATAGAGGAAGAACCTCTGAACTCACCAGAGAGGTGATACAATGGTAAAAAGCCTCCTGTATATTAAATGCGGAGCTAGAAGCTCTTATATATAGGTAGATATGGTTATCTAATCTACTGTACAGTAGAACCACAGTTATTTCACTTAGGGCGAACAATAGGGGTGCTGTGTACAGTATACTTGTGTATCTGTGGGTATGTGTTACTATATAAGGCTATCTACTTGTAGCTAGTAGCTAGTAACTTGGTAGTGTCAATTCACCAAGTTCAACATGCCAGTCCATGCAGTTGATTTCTGCTCCACTATTGAGAGCAGTTATGTTGATATTCTTGCTAGTAGTGGCACATTGTAGTTGTGCTTTCAAAGAGATGGCATTCTTTTCTATGGAGTACAGCTGTCTAGCAAAGAATTTGGGATTGGAAGGTACCTGCAATGTCCAGGCCCTTTGAGCTAAAAACCCAACTGGTTGACTTGTTTGGTGTCTGAGTCTGGGAGAATGGTATCTTTTTTGTCATTGTCCACAAATTCTAGACCTGGGATCTCTTCTTCTTTTGGGGGTTCCCATTGATGGGATTTCTTGCAGTTGTGTTGAGGGTCTTCATCTTGGCAGCATTTGGGCATAATGTGACCCGGTTTTCTACATCTGAAGCATAGCTTCTCCTTTTGGCATCTTTCCCTTTCTGCTGGTGTCAGTTTGGTCAATCTTATCACATCAACATCAGCAAAGTTTTGGTACCTCTGGTCAGAGGGTTTCTTGTTTCGGTTGGCAATCAGGTTCACCCATTTATTTTGCTCCATGAAGGAGGTTGCCTTGTTGTACCATGTGTTGATTTTGTCTGGGATGGTGTCCATGGTGAGGATCCATTTCATGATAAATGGGGAAATAGCTGCAGAGAAGTACTCAATGAGGACATTTTTATCCTTTATTCTGGTGACGGTGTAAGGAACTGATGTTCCTTATAGTGGTATAGGCCTATTTTATCATCCGGGTACCCAGTCCAGGTCATCCCCACTTGCCCCCCTTCACTGCCATGCATCCAGCACACATCCAGACTGGTGCAATATGTCCGGACTGATGGAACTTAACCATATACCCATAGTCCATGTCCCCAAGAAGTCCCCTGTCTAGTAAATCTTTCGGTGAGTGACCCCTTTTATTTCCCTTGACTCTTGACTATGCTAGATACGTCCAGACCACCATTAGACATGTCCGGACCGCCAGTATGTACGTCCGGACCTATTACATTTCATTTACCAGTCATTTTATACATTTTTATACATTCTCTTCACCAATTTTCATTGCATTTGCGTCCGGACGCCTTTTATTACTTAAGCATCGGTCATTACATTGCTTACGTAAGTCCCGGGTGTGCCCGGACTATAAACGGGTATATGTACACTCGATATACAGTTCCCTTTCGACCGAAAAACTACAAATCTGTCAGATCTGCGCCTGGTATCTCAATTCTCAAGTCCTAGTTGTTGAAATATACGTCCGGACACTCCATTTGCATTGTTCCACCCTCCGGACACTTCGCACTCGGACCTACTGCCTATAGAGCTTAGGAGTAGATGTCCAGTACCACCTATTAGAAGGGATAGTAAGTCCGGAGCTTTACCTTTATTTTTCCTCTCTTCTTGAATCCCTTTGGGACAAACCAATCGTTCCCTTCACCTCTCTACTGACTCTCCTTGTACACACCAAGGAGGTTATTTGTTTTATAATGGTAATGTTATTCTGGAATGTGTTTATGTAGTCAGTGATGGACGGTTTCCACTGTCCTTTGTCTTTTTCCATTCTTGTGTTCGTGAGCCAGTGAATGGCACTTGTGACAGTATCGTGGTGTTGGAATGATTTGCAGAACTTCATTCTAAATTAGGCCACAGTGCCCATCTTGATGGTGCCTGTGGATTTGTTATATGACTGGGTTCTGAAATTCTCAGCCCAGATGGCCATGGATCCTTTAGTTATGTAGGAGAGTGTAAATGCAATTTGCTTGGCATTGGTGTTATACATGTTGATGTTTACTGCAAGGTAGAATGTGACTGTGTTGAGCCATTTTGTGGCTGTCTTGTAATTTCCATTGTAGTGTTCAGGGGTTCCAAAACAGAGCTTCATTGGTTTGGATGACAACATTGGCAAAGTCGTGGTAGAGGGTGATGGTAGGGAGTATGGGAGAGTTTGGGTGACAGGAGTGGGAGATGGCGGGGTTGGGGATTTGGGAATGCTTGCCTGGTGTTGGAGAGTGTGTGCTAGTGAAATTGCTAGGTGTTGGCTGGGTGAATCAAAAACATAGATATCCTGATCACTGTCTTCTGTTGGGGATTCTTCTTCCATAGAAGATTGAGGTTAAGGTCATTGTCTTGCATTTCTGGGACTTTGCCAGGCAGGACCAGTGTGGTTGCTGAGGAGTGTGGTGTTTTGTGGGGGTGCAGACTAGCTGGTACTAGCTACAGTTGAGAGCTTAGTTCTTTTGTTACGCTTGGCCTGGGTAAGGTCAAGCATAGCCCTTGCAAGAATGAAGTAAGCTTGCTAAGTGGCTCATAGAGTGTACCAAGGTTTCCTAGGTCAAAAAGAGTACTGAGGAGTCTTTCCTGTGGGTGGCAAGAGACTTAGGATGAAGATGAGACTTAGGGGACCTTAATCTAGCCAGCAAACTAATGTTGCAAACACTAGATAAGACAAGGGAGAACTAAGCTAAAGTATTGTATAGTAAAGTACCAGCTTTATATACATAGCCTCTCTGTGCACAGACCAGTATGTAGGGGAGGTGTGAGAAAGGACACTACCTCAGTAGTGAATGAAAGGACAGATGTCAAGGGTTGAGGATGACAGCTGTCAAAGTGAAATGTGTAGCAGCTGTCAGGACGAAATGACAGCTGTTGATTAAATGTGAAATAAAGGAATCTATAAAGGTGTTGATCAAGAAGCCATGCTGTGCATGAAAATGAAGATCTGAAGATAAAGCACAGTTTAGGTGAATAGAAAGGCAAAGCCTGGGTCGACACCAGGAGAGTGGAGACCAATGAAATAAAGAAAGAAAGCATAGAGTGTATGGGTAGAAGTTGTAACACCAAGTAAAGCAAAGTTGATGGATATGTAGCATAACCGCCTTAGAATTGCCTTAGCTCTAACAGGCTTGAGGAGGCTTGCTGACTAAGCAATAGCAAGAGGAAGTAACAAGCAAATATATTGCTTGAAAATACAATGGCAGAGTATGTACAAGGGAGACAAAAGCTAGAGTATAGTAGCTACAGTGCACCTTTATATACCTAGGAGTGCTGCACACAGACCATGCTGTAGGGCAGGTTTATCCAGAGTTAGAATGAGTCATAGGTAATAGGCCAATGGCATTAAGAGAGTGGTAGCTAAAAATAGAGAAAGTGCTAATGAATAATGGATCAAGCTGTGCATGGAAACAAAGAGCAGAAATGGAAGCACAGGTGATGATATAGAATGGAAAGGGATGAGTCAGCACTGAAAAGGGGTTTGCATAGTAACCAAGGCTGCGCTTCAATGGTGCTTTAGTAGTACAAGTGTTAAGATGAAGAGATATAAGAAGAAAGTGTAACATTACCCCCTTTGTAGACTTTGAGTGACCCCATGAGATTCAAGCCCAAGTGTACTCATTTGATTTGTGAACTGGGGAGCTGGTCATATTGGCATATGCAGTGTCATCATACATATCATCCCCATAATCCTTGATGGGATTGGTTGGGATAGGTGGAGGTGAAGAGTGACAATGTTGCTGATGACGAGGTTGGAAATCTGGAGGTGGGACAGGGATGGCAGGACAAGTTCATCCCAGGTTTCTAGTGGTATGGCAGATGGGTGAGTGTTGGAGTGAGGGTGGGTTGGAGGAGTTGTGTGAGGATGTGGACAGTGATGTGGGTGGAGATCTAATAGTGGTATAGTCAACAGGGAGTGAAGTAGGGTGTTGAAGATTGCACTGATTTTGTGTATTACCAGGATGCCATAACATGCAGAAGGGGCATTGGTATACTGGGCAATTAATGCATCAGTGGCCTAGACAATAGCACTGAAAACACACTTCCCTGTATCGTGGATAAGTAGGGGGGAGTACTACCCATCCTTCTCCACCTGTCCAATAGGACTCTAATCATTCCATGATCAGCACTTTGTTGAATGTAAGAGGATTGGAGGATGCAGAGGGGGTATGGTTATTGGCCAAAACATTGGCACAATTTAGATTTCTTAGGTACTCATCCAGATCATTTAGAAATTCTCCAAACTTCATTTGGTATGCCATTTCTAATAGCACCATTTCCATGTTGGTAGTAACCAAACTCATAATAGAGGTAAGAAAGGTGGTGGTAGCATTGGCATTGTTGTGAGCACATCCAGCTCCCATGTAAAGTCATTGGATTTGTACTAAGGTGGTGTAGAGGGAATAAAGAAGTGATCCTGCATTGAGATGGGCTTTGATGGGGATAGAGAGTTGGGGGTCTTGAGTGAAGGCACGTACACAAAGGGCATAGTTTGAATTGGGGTGGCCACTCCTTAGTCTATGGGCATAAAGTGGTAAATCTACAGAAAGAACCCCACATTGGGGCAAAGAAGTAATAGTATCAAGAACAAGATGAGCTGCCTCCTTCATGGAGGATGTTGCCACAGAATCATAAGTGGGAGGATGGGAGAAAAGGGGAGACATATCAGTGGGAGTTCTGATATGAGGAAATTCCTCTTCTACTAGAACCACAGAAGTGAAGACTTCTAAGGTCATGATGGAAGATTCAGTTGAGAATGAGGTATTGGAGGATGTAGAGATGGTCATTGTTGTAAGGTGTATGGTCTAAGAGTGGTATATAGGTGGGGAAAGAGCAAGAGAGATGATGACAGAGTTTTAAAGTTGGTAACGTTTTTTATAGTCTTTAAGTAATAATGGAGCATGACAGAGTTCCTTTTCCTGGATTCATGAGTCATCTTTGAGTGGGTATTCTTTCCATCGGATCAGGAATGAGCAGTGTGATGAGGAGCCACAATGGTGCAATATTTTTTCAATTTCAAATTCTTCTTTTCCATCTATAAGTTCTGGTGAAGGTGTGAGAGACAGAGTTCTGTGGATGGGATTCTTTCTGAAAGGGGAAAGAAGTGAAGTGTGAAATATGGGATGAATCTTTCATGTTTTTGGAAGACGTAACCTATAGGTCACTGGGGATAGAGTATCAGTGATTATAAAGGGTCCTTTGCATTTTTGAGCAAATTTAGGATTTGCTACTAGTCATTTGAGGTTGATGGCCTCTAACCAAACCTTGTCTCCTTTTTTAAAAGGTCTATATTTACCATGGTATCTTTCTTTCATGCATAAACAGGCTTGATCATGTGTCACTAGGGCTTCATTCCTGGCAGCAATTAGCTGTTTGACTCTGAGATCAGCAGATGGGGCATTAGTATCAAACACAACAAAGGGTAGAGGTTTGGGTTTATAACCCATCATTAGGAAGAATGGTGATTGATTAGTGACAGAGTGGGGTTGATGATTGTGTACAAATTCTGTGTGAGTAATAGATGATGTCCACATTGTCAGGTGGTTACCACAATAGATGTGAAGGTAGGTTTTAATTTCTTGATTTACTCTTTCAGTTTGACCATCTGTCTGTGGGTGGTAAGCAGTGGATAATGATAGATCATATTTGAGCAGTTTTCCAAGTGCTCGTGCAAAGGTTGAGGTGAATTGAGAACCTCTGTCCAATATGATTTTGTCATAGAGTCTGAATCTCTTGTAGACAGTTTCAAAGAAAAGTTCTGCATGCAATGTTAGCCATAGTGGCAGTTTTCTTAGTTGGACATAGAATTACCCCCTTTGTATGACCATGGTCAACCATGACCATGAGAGAGTCAAAGCTGTTGAAGGGTGGGAGGTCAGTAATTAAGTCGCAGCTGATTTGCTGGAAGGGCTAGCCAGTGAAGGAGGGAATAGGTATGGGTGGTGGTGATGTCAGATGGGTATTAACCTTATTGGCCTGACAGGCCAGACAATGGGAGATATAGTTACAGACTGCCATGGCAAGACCTGGCCACCAGAAGTGTTGGGTGAGGAGGGATGTGGTCTTTTGGATATCTGGGTGACCAGCAGATTCATGGTCATAATGGAGGTAGAGAATGCGAGGTCAAAGAGTCAGTGGAACATAGATGTGATGGTTATAGGTGAGAAGGCCATTTGTGGATTGAAAGGCAGATAAGCAAGAATGAAGGAATGCTGGGGTGGAAATGTCCAGCTTTTGTAGAATGTCTTGGGCAGTTTGATCAGTCTTGGTTGAGTCAGAAAGTTGGGAGGTTAGGACAGAGTCGACAAGGTTGACAAAGAGGGATGGATGGAGTAAGGTGACATGGTTGTTGTCGAAGGTGGTGGTACCATGGTTGGGGTGATGGAAAAGGGCATCAGATGCAGCCAGTTGAGTTCTGAGGATGTGTTGAAGTTGTAAGTTGAAGTTGGCCAGATCCAGAAGCCAACGGGCTTATCATTAATTCAATTTTTGTGCCTTCTGAAAGTAGGTGAGGTTTTTGTGATTGGTGAGGACATAAATAGGGTGTGCTGCTCCTTGTAGATAGTGACACCAGGTTTTGAGGGCCTGTATTACTGCCAATAGTTCCTGGTCATAGATGTTGTAGTTTTGTTCTATGGGGGAGAATGATTGTGAGAGGTAAAAACAGGGGTGATATTGACCATTGTCATCCTTCTGTATAAGGACTCCTCCAGATGCTACCAGGAAGGCATTGGTGGTGATAATAAATGGTTTGGTAATATCAGGGAATCATAGAGTGGGTTTAGATAGGAAGAGTTGTTTCAAATTATTGAAGGCAGTGGTGCAGTGTTTGCTTCAGTTCCAGGGTTGGGTTTTCTTTGTTAAGTCAATGAGGGGTCATGTGATGTTGGAGTAGTTGGGTATAAACTTCCTGTAGAAGTTAGCAAACCCAAGAAATGATCTGGTTTCCTTAACCATTTTGGATACAGGCCATTTGGCAATGCCATTGAGTTTGACAGGGTCCATGGAAATTGACCTGGGTTTCACTACCATACCCAAGTAGTCCATTTCATCTTTATTGAATGCACATTTTTCTAATTTAAGACATAAGTCCAGTTCTTGCATCTGTGCAAGTACCTTTTTAATTTGTTTGTCATGGATTTTCTGGTCTGGGGAAAATATGAGTAAATCATCCATGTAGATTACTAGCCATCCTTCTGCAATTAGATCATGGAAGGAATCATTCATAAACCATTGGAAGGTAGTGGGTGAGTTGGATAGTTCAAAGAATATGATGGTGGGTTCGAAAAGTCCTTTGTGAGTCAGAAATGCCACTTTCCATTAATGACCTTCTTTTATGCACATGTTGTTGTATCCCCATCATACATTGAATTTGGTGAACAATTTGGCATCTTTCATTTTGTCCATAAGGTCAGAGATTAGTGGTAATGGGTAGGCATCACAGATAGTGTGTTCATTAATGTAGTGGTAGTCCTGACATGGTCACAGCTTCCCATCTTTTTTCTTAATGAAGAAGAATCGCAATGCTTGAGGGGATTTAGAGGGTTGAATCTTTCCTGACTTTAGATTTTCATCAAGGAATGCTTTGGTAGCTTCTTTCTCAGTTGGGTTAAGGGGGTAAAGTTTCCCAATTCAAGGTTTGAATGATTCCTTGAAGTTTATTTCATGGTCATAGGACCATGATGGTGATAGACGGTTATCAGCTTCTTGGGAGAATACCCTAGAGAATGATGAAAATTTCTCAGATAGGGTAACCTTTGGCTTATCTTTCAAAATGTCAATTGTGAGTGAGGTAGAAGTTGTGGCATTTATAGCCTTGGAAGAAAGGAAATATTTTCCGGATTTTGTTATCCAATTGATATTGGCATATTGTCTTCAAGTGATGGATACCATTCAGATGAGTTGATCTTCTAAAGAGCAACATTAAAGATAGTTGAAGAAGTGGTCTATTTCTTCCTTGATCATATTGATATGTCATGGGGGTGGTGCTCTTGTTTGGCATCATTGGTTGGTTTGTTTCTGGGCTTGGGTGTAGGTGGAATAATAGGTTTGGGATTAATCAGTGAATAGAGGAATGGCAACAGTTCATTGCTTCCAGTTGATAGTAGAGTTGATGTCCCAAAGCCATGGGGAGCCAAGGATTATGTTGTTGCTTCTGCATTGAATGACAATGAATTTCACTTGTTGAATTATTCCTTCAATGTTGAGGTAGTGGACTGCTTTATACTTAGCCAGTCCTTGCTTGTTCATGGAGGAGTTGACATTGCAGATCCATATAGGGTTAGCAAGTCATTGAAGGGGAATTTTATGTTTCTTTACAAAGTCCCAGTCAATGCAATTAATTTCTGCCCTGCTGTTGATGAGGGCATGGGTGGAGATGCTTTTTTTTTGCAGGTGGAGATCAAGAGTTGGACAGGAATATTCAATGAGTTCTGATTTCTTGATACAACTACATTAGTGTAAAAATATTGGGGAGACACTTGCATCAATGATGTTCCCCATTCTAAAAACCCTTAACTACTTTTACCATTGCTTTGCTCCCCTCATCTTCATTTTCACTGTCAGTCACCTCTTCCAACTTTGGAAGTTTCTTCTTTTTTTTGATGACACAAGTCTTCTTCATTTGTGGAGGGGAGGGAAGTGGCTTGAAGGTCATACATTGGGCACTTGTGTGCCCAGGTTTCCTGCAGCAGAAGCAGAGGTTATTTTCTCTGCAACATTGTCATTCTTCTAGGGTTAGTTTAGATACCTTGACCATGTTACACTTGGCCCAGGTAAGATCAAGTGTAGCCCTTGCAAGAATGAAGTAAGCTTGCTATGTGTCTTATAGAGTGTACCAAGGTTCCCTTAGATGAAGGGAGCACTGAGGAGTCTTGCCTGTGGGTGGCAAAAGACTTAGAGTGAAGGTGAGACTTAGGGGACCTTGTTCTAGCCAGCAAACTAATGTTGCAAACACTAGATAAGACAAGGAAGAACTAAGCTAAGATATCGTATAGTAAAGTACCAGCTTTATATACATGATCCTTCTGCACACAGACTGTTATGTAGAGGAGGTGTGGGAAAGGACACTACCTCAGTAGCAAATAGGGGACAGGTGTCAAGGGTTGAGCTGACAGCTATCCAAGTGAAATGCATAGCAGCTATCAAGGCGAAGTGACAGCTGTTGATCAAAAGGTGAAATAAGAGGAAGTGATAAATGTGTTGATCAAGAAGCCATGCTGTGCATGGAAATGAAAATTGGAAGATGAAGCACAGTTTAGGCAAGAAGAATAGTAAAGCCCAGGTCAATACCAGGAGATTGGGGATCAATAGAATGAAGGGAAAAGAGAAGTAGAAGAGCATATGAGTAGAATCATAACATTATCCCCTCACTAGAGTGAGAGCTACCCAGTGAATCAATATTCTTCAGCAGCTAAAAGAAGGAAAGAGAATAGCCTTGAGAGGATCCAGTAATGTTGGCTATAGCATCATTGGTGAGATCATTGTCCCCATGGTTGATGATGTCATTCTGAATAGGAGGGGATGGTGGTTGGTTGCTAAACAAGGAGGAAGATTGGGGGGGACACTGTTGTGGTTGGCATCTCTGATGCGGAGCAGGAACATGAGTGGGAGGAAAAGAGGAATGATGTGGTCTGGGACCCTGCTGTTGGGTTTGTTGCATGCTGTGCCAAAAGGACTGTGGTTTGGAGTCAATGGTATTGTTGGAGAAGAATAAGGAGGAGAAAGGTGGAGTCATAGGGTGATGGAGGGCCATGTTACAAATAGGGACTTGTCTCAGGTGGTTTGCACTGCATTCACTTTGAGTATGACCTGGTCTCCAATTGAGACAATGTGGGCATTGATAGACAGGGCAATGAATGCATATGTGGCTGAGGTGATGACACTGGAAACAGGCTTCGCAATATCTGGGGTGAGAGCATCTGAGAATTACTTATCCTTCTCCTTCAGTCCAATATGAGTCCATGTGTTTGGCAACTATGAGTTCTTCGATGGATAGGGGAGTGGATGAGGCAGATGGGAAATGTCTTTCATTGTCATATGCTCCATGGTTGACTCTATGCAGGTAGTTGTCCAGGCTTTCTAAAAATTCTCCAAACTCCAGTTGGTATGCAAGGACATTGTGTGCATTTTCTAGGTCTACAGTAACAGATGATATGATGGATATGAGGAAAGCACACATTGCATTTGAGTTGTCATGCATTCAGCTAAATGCCATATAAAGGCAGTTGGTAGCTAAGAAGGTGGAGTAAAGTGCTTGTAGAGGGGAGTCCATGTCTAGATGGGCATTGATGGGGATAGCCATCTGGGAATCTCTAACATAGTTCCTGATTTGCTGGTGGTAGAAGGGAGGTGGGCTCCCAGCTCTCATCTGGTGAGCTGTGAGGGGTAGGTCAATGGATAACACCCCTAAGAGGGATGATTCCAAGGTAGAAGAATTGTAAGAAGGAGGTATGGAAAAGAGTGGAGACATAGTGGTAGGAGTGGGTTCTCTGTTAATACTATCAAGCAGGGAAGGGATTATGATCAGTGTGGAAATGTTGGTGTTTGAGATGGAGGATTCAAAAGAGAGGGAAGCATTGAAGATGGTTTCGTTGTTGTAAGAGATGGCCATTGCTGCGAATTGAATGGAGAGGAGGTAGTAGTCCAGGTTTAATGTGAGCTGGGGAGTGATTAGAGACAGTGTCATTTTAAATATTCTTTGAGAAGTTGGGGTGAGTTTTTCATATCCCATTCTGGGACCCATGAGTCATCCAATATGGAGTACCCTTTCCATCAGATCAGGAAGGAATGGTTGCATCCCATTTCGTGGTGTCTGATTATCTTCTCTATTTCAAACTCTTCCTCACCCTCTATGAGTTCTGCTGGTGGGTTAGGGAAGTTCTTGCCATGGGTGTCTGTTTCCTGATAGTGGGTCAGGAGGAATGCATGGAATACTGGGTGAATCTTCCAGGATTGTGGAAGATGGAGTCTGTGGGTTACAGGAGAGAGGATGTCAGTGATGACAAATGGTTCTTTGTGTTTTTGGGAGAATTTGAGGTTTATAACCCTTTGTTTGAGATTCCAGGCTTCTGTTATAGAATGTAGTTTATGAATATTATTTTTCTTTTTTCTTTTCTTTTCCCTGATCATGTGACTTCTTCCATCCCTTCACATCGTCATGCTCTCACCTCGTCACATCTTCATATCTCTTTACCTCTTCACTTCTTCATGACCTTCACAACTTCACACCTTCACTGGTGCACACCCTTGATCATCACTCTCATCTCTGCCTTCTTATGGTTCATGCATGTACAGATGCATCTTCCATTCTATGATCACCTTGTCAACCTCTCAAGGCTTTCATATCTGCCTTCCCTGATGATCTATAATTACAACCCTGCAGGATCTCATTGATCTCTGCCATGATCCATTAATGACCCCTCCTAAGATCATCACATCTTGTGATCGATCTTCCATTCCTTCATTCTAGCAGGCTCACTTCTAACCTTCTCACCTCATTGCCTTTCCTTGTGTTTCCCTCATGGACTCTTACATTAAACCTTAGTCATTAATTACCGTATACCCTAGACCACGGCACTGCATGGTCTGTGCTACATTTTGTACCATATATAAAGGGGATCATTGTAGGCTGTAGTTCCCCAGCCTAATCCACTTTGTTCTACCTGCAACCCTAGTCCTTAACTGGATTGGCCTTGTAGCTCTTGAGCTTAGTAGACATAAAGTTGCCTACTTGTCAGCAATGACACCTAGAAGTGAGTTACTGGAAATAAAGCCAAACCACCCCTTTCCCATCCTCCAGCCAGCCAGCCAGATCTTTGCCTTAGTGGTGTTATCCTCCAGTTAGCCATCATTCAGCTCAATGCATTCAATGCAACAGTCACTCATTTAGTGAGACAGGGCACTATATCTCTTATTCTTCAAGATTACCCGCATCAAGGCTAGATGCATAATGATACAAAGTACATTCCAGCTTGCTTAGTGCTTGCTGATGATATTCCAGATGCACTGACATTATCCGGTGAACCCTACATGGTTGTGATGCATAGTAAGATGCCCCCATGGTAGAAGACCCAGTATAAAGGTCTAGCCTTATAGTGAAACCCTGGATAGGGTGACACTCTTATAATCAGTTCTCAAGGATAGCAACCTGGTAACAGCTATATGCAAGAAGAGCTTAGGCACTCATACCTTTGCTCGATCCATAATTATGCTATTGACACTAGGTCATAGTATTAGGAGGAAGACAGTTGATCATTGCAATAGTATGGTCATATCATAACGGTGCAATAGTCTGTTAGGAGATCCAGGATAATAGTTCCCTGATAATAGTCCTACCCTTTTATCCAAAGACCTATTCCTAGCTTCTCTTTGGTGGTTTGTGGAAGCTCATCATTCCTTATTCGTCACTCTTCACTCAAGACTAGCTCCCTTTCATCCACAACTGGTTTAGTCCCCAAGATAGTAGATCAAGATTGCCTATGGGTTATAGTGGTTAAGGAAGATCCCAATGATTGCTCCACCATTGGTTGTAGGTTCCACAACAGCTTCCAGCCATACCTTTTCTCCCTTTTTAAATGGGGAGAATTCCTTGTTCCATCGCACTTTCATGCACTGTCTTGCTAGGTCATGTGCTGTGATTGCCTTGTCTTATATTCTCATAAGAGCTTTGACTCAGTCATTAGCCATGGGAGAGGCTGTAGGGGAGATGACCATGGGAAGTGCTGCAGGTTTATACCCCATCATCAAGAAGAATGGGGATTTACCAGTGATGAAGTGCAGTTGTCGGTTATGGACAAATTCCATGTGGGTTACATATTTCTTCCATCTGGAAGGTTTCTGTTGGCAAAAGATACATAAGTAGGTTTCCAATTCCTGATTTACCCATTCTGTTTCTCCATCAGTTTGTGGGTGGTATGCTGTGGAGAGTGCAAGGTCGTAATTGAGGAGCTTTCCAAAGGCAAGGGCAAACTTGGATGCAAATTGTGGTCCTCAGTCAAAAATGATCTTGTTGTACAACCCAAACCATTTATAGACTGATTCAAAAAACAGAATTGCAATGTTCTCAGCAGTCGCAGTTTTTTTGGTGGGGCATAGAATTACCCCCTTTATAAGCCCATGGTCTACCATGACCAGGAGACTATCGAAGTCATCTGAAATTGATAAGTCCATAATTAAATCACATGACATCTGTTGAAAGAGTCATGTGGCCATTGACATAATAGAAATCAGGGGAGGTGTAGTTGGGTGCATATTAGCCTTGTTTGCTTGACACAAGGTGCAACCCATAACATAAGATTGGATATATAAGGCTAGTCCAGGCCACCAGTACTGGGAGGAAATCAATTGGTGAGTTTTAAAGTACCCTGGGTGTCTGGCCATTTAATGGTCATGGGCCTGGGATACCACCTGTTGTCATAGACTTGGCGAAATATAAATGCAATTGTTGTAGAGGACATTTCCTTCCACTATCTGGAAGACTGCAAATCATTTCTTAAGGATGTCGGGGGCATTGGAGGAGAGGGAGTGTAGGATGTTGAGTGCGAAGGGGTCTGATTGGGTGGCTTTGTTGATTTGGTTGTGAAGAATGTGGTCAATAAGGTGGATGAAAAGGGTTTCAGGAAGTAGTGTAACTTGTTTGTTGAGAGAGTCTCCCTTTCCATGGTCAGTTTTTTGTGATAGGGCATCTGGGGTGCCAAGTGCAGATCTGGGGACATGGTGAAGTTGTAAGTCGAAGTTTGCAAGGTCAAGAAGCCAACAGGCTTGTTGGTGGTTGAGGTTTTGGGTGGTGTGGAAGTAAGTAAGGTTTTTATGGTCAGTGAACACTTATATGGGGGCTATGGAGCCCATAAGGTAGTGTCTCCATGCCTTGAGGGCATGGATGACTGCTAGGAGTTCCCGATCATAGATGTCATAGTTCTTCTTTGCTGGGGAGAAGGATTGGGATAGATATGTGCAGGGATGCCACTGATTATCTGCATCTTGTTGTAAGAGTACTCCCCTAGAGGCATTGAGGGAGGTGTTGGTGGTGATGGTGAAGGGTTTGGTGGTGCCAGGGAATGCAAGCACCGGTTTAAACATAAATAGCCTTTTCATTTCATCAAAGGTGTCCTGACACTCAGGGGCCCATTTTCATGGTTGGGTCTTCTTGGTCAGATCAATGAGTGGTCGGGCTACATTGGAGTAGCTTAGAATGAATTTCCTGTAGAAGTTAGTAAATCTGAGAAAGGATCTAACTTTTTTAACCATGGTCAGAATGGGCCATTGGGCAATCCCATCAAGTTTCATGGAGTCCATAGTGATGGAGCCTTCCTTAATGACCATGCCAAGATAGTTGACTTCAGAGACCACAAAGTCACATTTCTCTAGTTTGAGGTGGAGGTCTAGTTCCTCCATTCATTGCAGTACCCTTTTGGTTCATTCCTCATGTGTTTTTGGGTCTGTGGATGCGATTAGCAGATCGTTCATATAAATTACCAGCTACCCTTTGGTGATCATGTTGCAGAAGGAGTCATTCATGAACCTTTGGAAAGTCATGGGTGAGTTTGAGAGTTCAAAGAACATTACAGTTGGCTTAAAGAGCCCTTTGTGGGTGATGAATGTGGCCTTTCACTGATGGCCATCTTTGATCCTCATGTTGTTGTACCCCCATCATACATCAAATTTGGTAAAGATTTTGGTGTCTTTGAGTTTGTCCATTAGGTCAGACACCAGGGGTAATGGGTATGTGTCATGTATTGTATGTTCATTGATGTAGTGGTAGTCTTGGCAAGGATGTAGTTTGCCATCTTTCTTTTTCACAAAGAAGAATGGAGATGCTTGCAGGAAGTTGGAGAGTTGGATCTTTCTGCATTTGAGATTTTCTTTCAAGAATTCCTCAGTTTCTTTTTGTTCATCTAGGGATAGAGGATAAACTTTCCCTATTTTGGAAATGAAGGAGTCCTTGAAGTGGATCTTGTGGTCATATGCCCTGGTTGGTGGTATGTGGTTTGTTGCTTCTTTGGAGAATACCTGGGCAAATTGTTGATATTTTGCCAATAGGGTCTTCTTCGGCTTGGTTTTAAGAGCCTTGATTGCGAGGTTGGTTGAGGTGTTCCTTACTTTGGGGGAAAGGAACCTTCCTCCTATTCATTTGATCTGGCTGATCCAGAGTTCTCTGACCCTCTCAGCTTTAGCTACAGTTTCTTGTAGCAAATCTTTTAGCATTTGACATTGGAGATATCTTAGGAGATGTTTTTTGTTTTCCCCTGAGAAGTTGACATGGGCTGGGGGTGGTGGTGGAGTTTTCTCCACATAGTTGGTCTTATTTCTGGAGGTTCGGAGTCTGTTGAATTTGTCAGTGACCTTGGAGATCCATATAGTTCTTTCTTTCCAGTTGATGGCTGGGTTTGCTTTGGTGAACCATGGCATCCCTAGAATTATATTGTTGGTGCCACTATGCATTACTATGAATTCAGCTTCATGGATGACCCTGTCAATTTTGATAGAGTGGATGGCTTTGTAGAGTGAAGGGCTTTTGGCATTTGGGAAAGCATTAGCATTTTGAACAGTGACTGGCCTTTTGAGTCTCATGAGGGGAATGTTGTGTCTTCTGGCAAAATGCCAGTCCATGCAGTTGATTTCAGCTCCACTATCTAGAAGAGTGGTCATGTTAATATTCTTGCTAGTAGTGGCACATTGTAATTGTGCTTTCAATGAGATTGCATTTTTTTCTACAGAAAACAATTTTCTAGCAAAGAATTCAGGATTGGAAGGTATCTGTGACATCCAGGCCCTTCCAGCTAAAAACTAAATTGGTTGATCTGCTTAATACCGGAGTTCGATCTGATGGTCTCTTCTTCATCATCTTCTACAGGCTCTAGACCTGGGAGTTCTTCTTCTTTTGGTGGTTCCCTTTGGTGGGATTTCTTGTGGTTGTCTTGGCTTTCATCTTGGTGGCATTTGGGCACGATGTGACCTGGTTTCCTACATTGGAAGCATAGCTTCTTTTTTCAGCATTGTTCTCATTCTGTGGGAGTGAGTTTTGTTAGTCTCACCACATTGACATCCATAGCGTCAGGGTCCTTTTCCTTCTTTGAGGTTGAGGAGAAGTTTTGATATCTCTGGTCAGAGGGTTTCTTGTTCCAGTTGGTGATCATGTTTGCCCTTTTGTTCTGCTCCATAAAGGAGGCTGCTTTGTTGTACCAGGTTTCTATCTTGTCTGGAACAGTGTCCATCATGAGTATTCTCCTTATGATAAAAGGAGGAATGGCTGCAGAGAAATATCCTATGAGAACATTGTCTTTCTTGATGCCAGCAATGGTGACATTGTTTTGGAAGGTGTTGGTGTAGTCTGTGATGGACGGTTTCCATTGTCCTCTTTCTTTTTCCATTTTCTGGTGGGCAAGCCAGTGGATGGTGTTTGTAATGGTGTTGTGGTGTTGGAAAGATTTGCAAAACTTTGTTCTAAATTGGGCAACAGTGCCCATCTTGATGGTGGCAGTGGTTTCGTTATAAGCCTGGGTTCTGAAGTTCTTGGCCCAGGTGGCCACAGATCCTTTAGTCATATAGAAGAGCACAAAGGTGATCTGCTTGGCATCAGTGTTATATACATCACCATTTACTGCCAAGTAGAAGGTGACTGTGTTGAGCCAACTGGTGGTGGTTTTGTAATCCCCATTATAGTGTTGGGGGGTTCTAAGGCAAAGTTCTGTGACTTTGGAGGTAGACATGGGCGGTGTCTGGGTAGAGGGTGATGGTAAGGAATATGGAAGAGTCCATGTGACAGGAGTGGGAGAGGGTGGTGTCAGAGACCTGGGGATGCTCACCTGGTGTTGGAGAGTGTGAGCTAGCGAGAGAGCTAGATGTTGGCTGGGGGAATCAGAAAAATAGATATCCTGATCGCTTTCTTCTGATGGTGAGTCCTCTTTAGTGGAGGATTGTGGTGGTGGGCATTGTCTTGCATTCCTGGGACTTTGCCAGGCAGAACCAGAGCAGTTGCTGGGAAGTGTGGTGTTTGTGGAGTTGCAGACTAGCTGGTACTAGCTGTGGTTGAGAGCTTAGTTCTTTTGTTACACTTGGCCCAGGTAAGGTCAAGTGTAGCCCTTGCAAGAATGAAGTAAGCTTGCTATGTGTCTCATAGAGTGTACCAAGGTTCCCTTAGATGAAGGGAGCACTGAGGAGTCTTGCCTGCAGGTGGCAAGAGACTCAGAGTGAAGATGAGACTTAGGGGACCTTGATCTAGCCAGCAAACTAATGTTGCAAACACTATATAAGACAAGGGAGAACTAAGCTAAGGTATTGTATAGTAAAGTACCAGCTTTATATATGTGATCCTTCTGTGCACAGACCATTATGTAGGAGAGGTGCAGAAAAGGACACTACCTCAGTAGCGAATAGGGGACAGGTGTTAAGGGTTGAGCTAACAGCTGTCAAAGTGAAATGCATAGCAGCTGTCAAGGTGAAGTGATAGCTGTTGATCAAAAGGTGAAATAAGAGAAAGTGATAAATGTGTCGATCAAGAAGCCATGCTGTGCATGAAAATGAAGATCAGAAGATGAAGCACAGTTTAGGCAAGAAGAATGGTAAAGCCTGGGTTGACACCAGGAGATTGGGAACCAATAGAATAAAGGGAAAAGAGAAGTAGAAGAGCATACAAGTAGAATCATAACAGACCACATCAACATCCATGGCATTTGGGTCTTTTGAAGTGTGGTTTTATGTGGTGTGGTAGTGAATGGTTTAGAGGTTGGTGGACTGATGAGCAACTTGGTTAGCTCTTTCATTCTGAGAAATGAAGGATACTGCTCATTTCTTCCAGTTGCTAATTTTCTTTGATACTTTGTCCATGGTGTAGATTCTTCACATGATGGGAATAGGGATTGCTGTGGAATAGTATCCAATGAGGACTTGTTCCTTGGTGATCCCTGCTAGGGCCACTTTGGCTGTAAAGTCAGCATTGTAACTTGTGATTAAGGGTTCATATCCTCTCTTCTTCTGGTTATAGGTCATTTGGGTAGTCATTAACCAATGAATGGCCTCATTAACAATGTCATGGTGTTGGAACGCTTCCCTAAACTCTTTCTGGAAGTCAGAAAATGTACCCATGGTTACAGTTCCTGCCATGGGGTTGTATGCTTTGGTTCTAAAGTTTTCTGCCCATGTCACAGCACTTTCTTTAGTTATATAGGATAGAGTGAATGCAATTTTCTTAGTGGAGGTGTTGTATATGTCTTTGTTTATGGTTAGATATACAACAATGGTGTTGAGCCATGGGATGGCTCTCTTATAGTCCCCATCAAAGTGTTTTGGAGTTCCCAGTCATAACTCAATTGGTTTGTTAGACATTGAAGGAGGAATAGAGGTGGTAGGAACAGAAAATGGGAGAGTTTGGGGTAGGGAAGTGGGAGATGGCAGTGTAGGAACTCTGGGAATAGATGCTTGGGCAAATAGAGTGTGACTTAGCTGGGTGGCAAGCTGGTTACTTGCCACATCCAATGGGGTGATATCCTGGTCAGATTCAGTGGAAGTGGGAGATGAACTGGATTCTTCTGGTGATGACTGGGCAAGGGCATGGTTGGTTCACCAGGAGTAGAGCGACAGGTGTTGTGGTTGATGTGGTGGTTGAAATGTTGTGAATGGTGATGTGTACTAGATAGTACTAGACACTGTTGATGAGAAGCTTTCATCTTTTGTTACACTTAGCCTGGGTAGGACTGAGTGTAGCCCTTGAAAGCACTAAGATGATGGGACAAGGTTGACTTGATGAGTACCAAGTGAAGCAGAGTTGATGGATATGTAGCATAACTGCCTTAAAATTGCCTTAGCTCTAACAGGCTTGAGGAGGCTTGCTGACTAAGCAATAGCAAGAGGAAGTAACAAGCAAATATATTGCTTGAGAATACAATGGCAGAGTATGCACAAAAGAGACAAAAGCTAGAGTATAGTAGCTACAGTGCACCTTTATATACCTAGGAGTGCTGTGCACAGACCATGCTGTAGGGCAGGTTTATCCAGAGTCAAAATGAGTCATAGGTAATAGGCCAATGGCATTAAGAGAGTGGTAGCTAAGAATAGAGAAAGTGCTGATGAATGATGGATCAAGCTGTATGTGGAAATAAAGAGCAGAAATGGAAGCACAGGCAATGATATAGAATGGAAAGGGATGAGTCAGCACTGAAAAGGGGTTTGCATAGTAACCAAGGCTGCGCTTCAATGGCACTTTAGTAGTACAAGTGTTAAGGTGAAGAGATACAAGAAGAAAGTGTAACAATCAACTGAGTTAAGTAAATATCAAATGATCAAGACAATGAGGCAAGGATAACTCATCAGGGTATGAAAGTGAAGAGCAGAAGGAAGAAGCTCTAATAGTATTAATGGGGTTCACTGGACAGGTGACTGGAAATGACTTGAGGGAGATTTGAGGGCAAGACTTGAAGATGCAAGACATGAGACATGTGATAAGCATGATGAGAGGTTGAGCTGGTCTTGTAAGTGTTTGGAGGCTAGTCACATAAGGGGTGAGTGATGAGGAGGTCTTGCAAGGTTGTAGACAGGGATCTAGCTAGGCAAGCTAGTTAGGGGTAAGCCATGTGGTTAGATGAGCACAGAGCAAGTCAAGGGGAGTCACAGGGTTGCTGGATGAGTGGGTGAGTTCAGGAGTCAGTCAGTGGAGGATTTATGTAACAGGTCACATGATCAGAAGTACTCTGAAGGTCACATGAGGGATCAGGTAACAAAGAGTGGGCAGCAAGGTATATAAGTGGGCCTAGAGGAAGCTAGGAGGCAAGTGTAGTGAGTGTAGCAAGGAAAAAGAGTAGTTAGGGGACACATTGTAACAATTAGCTGGAATGAAATTCCCAGTTGACAACAAGCTTCTCACTTTCATCCTTCTAAACTCACTTCCCCAAACCCCAGAATGAAGCTCTTTCACATCCTCTGTCATTAATACCACAGAGGAATCCAAACTCGCTTTTGATGCTATGAAGATCTGGATCATGTCAGAGGAAACTTCCTTAAATCTTCAAAACACCTCCAACACTGCTCCAAAGGTATCTCAAAAGTCAAAGAAACCTCCGAACTCTGAACTCTGGTGCAAACACCATCAACACTCTGGACACTGCTCAGAGAACTGCTGGAGTTACCAAAAGTGGGCAAAGGAGCTTTGAAAGGAAAGCAGAGAAAGGTGAAAAGGAAAGGGGAAGGAAAAGGCAAATACAATAGAAGATTCATCAAAGCCAAACTATGAACCCTTGGAGCATGCAAATGTATCTAAAGACTGCATCTCAAAATCCTTAATCCATCACATTCAAGCCTACTTATCATCTGATCCAATGCCAAACTCAAATGGAGCATTTATTATTGACTCTGGAGTCACCTCCCACATGGTACCACATCAATTATGGTTCACAAACTACTCCCCACTATGTCCAGCATGTCCAGTATCATTTGGAGACAACTCCACCATCTTCACAATTGGAGTAGGAAGTGCCATGCTCAACTCTACAGTGAAAGGAAAACACTTCCAGATCACTCTAAGCAATATACTCCTGGTTCCAGAATTCAAATTATCCCTCATCTTTGTAAACTGCCTTTCAAAAGTAGGACTCTCCACATCATTTTCAAAAAACTCATCCACATGCTATGTTCATTAGGAAAAAATTTCAATAATGATTGGAACACATACACAAGGACTGTACCATGCAGGAGTTAAACTGGAGTTGGCTCTGGAGGCTGGACTCACCACCATTGATATAAATGTACTCCATCACTGCATGGAACATATATTCATCCCCTGCATTGAACACATGGTATGACATGGACAACTTCTAGGAGTTGACACAACCTCTGGAACTCCAGAGTTCTGTGAACCATGCACACTTGAAAAAATGAAGAAACTCCCCAGATGTAGGGGGTCCCATATCTCCAAGATCTCAAGAGGGACAAAGATACTGGCTTCTCATTATGGATGATTACTCTTGTTTCCCTTGGATCTACTTCCTAAAACAATAAGGAGATGTTCCAGAAACCTACAAGCAATGGAAGGCAGATATCCAAGCATTCTTCAAGTTGGAGATCCAGATGGAGCTTTTCTTGGAGTTGCATGTCTAATTCCTCCAAAGTGATAGGGAAGGAGAATATACAGCATCAGAGTTCCGAAATCAACTCTGAAAAGATGGTACAATATATGAAATGTCTGCCCCATATACCTCAAAGTAAAATGGACTGGCAGAATGCATGAACCAAACTCTCTTCTCTTTGGCAAATTCCATGCTGAAAGACTCCAAACTGCCAAAATCCTTCTGGACCTACACTATGGTGACTGCAGCATATATAATGGCCTGAAGTCCAACCTCCACACTCAATGGAGAAAATCCCTATCACCTCCTATTTAACTGAATGGTAAACTTCACCATATTCTGCCCCTTTGGCTGTCTTGCCTACTTCCTAATACCAAAGGAAAGATGAAATGGAAAGTTTCAACCACATGGGAAAAAATGCATAATGCTGGGATACACTTATGGACAACAAGCATATAAACTCCTAGATCTAAAGCACAAATCAATCATTTTCAGCCAAAATGTCTCCTTCAACAAATTCAGAAGAATCTCTGAGGCAGAGTCTGCCAAATGGCAAGACCCCTTTGAAGAACAGTGGGAGGGACTCCAATCACACCAATCAGAGCACTCTGGAAATGATAACAGCAATAATGACTCAAATGTTTCAGATAACTCTAAAGCAGTGGGAAAATTTGGAGCACCTTCAGATCCTCCTGGAGATATAGATGCAATATTAGATCACTTGCAACAACTCCATATCAGAGCTCTTGAAAACCCTGCCCCAGCTTCAGCTCCTTGTCCACATACTCCTCTTGCAGAGACTATTGCTAAAGTCTGCTGGAGCAACAGAGTCCAAAAAACCACAAACAAAAACAAAGACTACCAATGAACACTTGATGAGGAAACACAACAAAAGGCACAAGTCCAAGATAAAAGTGAGCAGTTACAGGATAAAACACATAAAGAGACTCCAGATAAAACTCCAGACCTTCCAGAGATTCCCAGAGCATTTTACTCTGCACAGAATGACCTCATAGACCATATTTTTGCAGGAGCTGCAAATAGTGACTCAGAAAAGATACTACCAACCACTATAAAGGAAGTATATGCATGTCCAGATGCAGAGATGTGGAAAAGTGCAGTAGAGGAAGAACTCCTAAGTCTAAATGCAAATCACATATATCAAACAGTGAAAATTCCAGCCAGGGTAAATCCAATTACATCAAAACCTGTTTTTTGGATCAAATGAGACCAAAATGGAAAGATCAATTAATACAAGGTTTGAATAGTTGCCCATGGTTTCACACAAAAAGAAGGAGTGGACTATCAGGAAGTATTTGCCCTGATTGCAAACCTCAATTCAGTCCACACCATCATCTTATTTGCAGCAAAGTACAACCTAGAACTAGACCAAATGGATGTATCCACTGCCTACCTAAATGGAGAACTCAAGGAAGAACTGTATCTTGTACCTCTGGATGGAGTTCCTATTCTGAGCAGACATTGCTGGAAACTCCAATGCTCCCTGTATGGGCTAAAATAGGCTGGACAAACATGGAATAAAACTGTTACATTTCTACCCATACACTTTCCCTTGCCCCTTTTTCTTTTGTTTCCATTCATCTCCACTTTCTCAGTGTCAACCCAGGCTTTGCCTTCTCTCTACACCTAAACTATGCTTCATCTTCAGATCTTCTTTTCCATACATAGCATGGCTTCTTGATTAACACTTTTATTGTTTCCTTTGATCAACAGCTGTCATTTTGCCTTGACAGCTGTAATGTTACAACTTTCCCAGTATGCTTCTTCCTTATGTCTTTTCTCTTCATTTCATTGGTCTTTACTCTCCTGGCATCAACCCAGGCATTGCCTCTCTTAATGCCTAAACTGTGCTTCACCTTCAGATCCTCATTTCCATGCATAACATGGCTTCTTGATCAACATCTTTATTGCTTCCTTTTATTTCACATTTGATAGACAGCTGTCATTTCATCTTGACAGCCGCTATATATTTCACTTTGATAGCTGTTAGTCTCAACCCTTGACATCTGTCTCTCATTCATTACCAAGATAGCATCCTTTCCCACATCTATCCTACATAATGGTCTGTGTGCAGAACTGGATATGTATATAAGCTGGCACTTTACTATACAATACCTTAGCTTAGTTCTCCCTTGTCTTATCTAGTATTTGCAACATTAGTTTGCTGGCTAGGTCAAGGTCCCCTAAGTTCCCCTCAGTCCCTAAGTCTCTAGCTTCACCCCTCAAGAACTCAAGCTTACTTCATTCTTGCAAGAGCTACACTTGACCTTACCTGGGTCAAGTGTAACAAAAGAACTAAGCTCTCAACCACAGCTAGTACCAGCTAGTCTGCAACTCCACAACCACCATGCTCCCCAGCAACTGCTCTGGTCCTGCTTGGCAAAGTCCCAGGAATGCTAGACAATGCTGTAAGGAACTGATGTTCCTTATAGTGGTAAAGGCCCATTTCTTCATCTGGGTACACAATACAACTCATTCCCACTTGTCCCCCTTCACTGCCATGCACCCAGCACACATCCAGACTGGTGCAATATGTTCAGACCTATATAACTTGACCATGCTTCCATAGTCCATGTTCCCAAGATGTCTCTTGTCTAGTAAATCTTTCTGTGAGTGACCCCTTTTATTTCCCCTAACTTACAACCATGCTATATATGTCCGGACCTATTACATTTCATTTACTGGTCATTTTATATGCTTTTATACACTCTTTTCACTCTTTTTCATTGCATTTGTGTCCAGACACACATTTATTACTTATACATCACTCATTACATTGCTTACATAAGTCCCAGGTATGCCCGGACTATAAACGGGTGTACATACACTTGATATGGAGCTTCCTTTGGACCAAAAAACTACAAATCCATCAGATCCGTGCCTGGTATAATGATTCTCAAGTTCTAGTTGTTGAAACATATGTTCAGACACTCCATTCACATCATTCTACCCTCCAGACACTTTGCACTTGGACCTACTGCCTATAGAGCTTAGGAGTAGATGTCCAGTACCATCTATTAAAAGGGATAGTAAGTCTGGAGTTTTGACCATTCTTTTCTTTCTCTTCTTGAATCCCTTTGGGACAAGCCAATCGTTCCTTCACCCTTACTACTGACTCTCCTTGTACACTCCAAGGAAGTTATTTTGTTCTACAATGCCCACAATCTCAGTCATCCACAAAAGAAGACTCTCCATCAGAAGAGAGTGACCAAGACATTTACATCCCAGATTCCCCAAGTCAGAGACTAGCCCTCTCCCTTGCCCATGCTCTCAAACACCAGGCAAGCATCCCTAGGTCCCCCACACCACCTTCCCCTAGCCCAGTAATCCAGAATCTCCCATATTTCTTACCATCACCCTCTACCCAGACAACATCAATGTCTTTCTTCAAAGTTTTGGAACTCCACCTTGGAACTTCAGAGCACTATGATGGAAACCACAAAACTGTCCTGAAATGGCTCAATGTCATCACCTTCTATCTCACAGTAAACACCAACATTTACAACACTGACACTAAGCAAATTACCTTTGCATTTTCATATATGACTAAAGGATTGGCTACTACTTGGGCCAAGAACTTTAAAACCCAGGCTTATGATGAAATCACCACCACCATCAAGATGGGCATCATTGCCCAATTCAGAACAAAGTTCTGCAAATCATTTCAACATTACAACACCATTACAAGTGCCATTCATTGGCTCACAAACCAATGCATAAAGAAGAACAAAGGATCCTGGAAACCCTCCATCACTGATTACACTAACACCTTTCAGAACAATGTTACCATTGCTGGAATCAAAGACAAGAATGTGTTATGAAACAGGAGTTGTACTCCAATTCCTATGACTATCTTTTTTCCTGGTTATGTGATCACTCCATCCCTTCACACATTCATGCCATCACTCTTTATATGATCACAATCTTATCTTATCTCTTCTCACACCTTCATGACTTCACCAATCATCCCTAACTCTCAATTATCACCTACAGGCTACCATGCCTTCTTCATACCCATCCACCCTGATTGATTGGTCATGACTCAGCAGAATCCTTGATGGTATCTCTGCCACAATCCTCCCCCTGATCTTTCACACTTTGTGATCAACCTTTCATTTCATCTTCTAGCCTTGTGGTATGCTTCTGATCTTCCTGCCACAGATCTTACCTTTGCATTGAGGCTTGTCTAGCTGCAACCTCATGGACCTAACCCCCTATCCTAGCATAGCTATCATTAATTACCATATACCCTAGAACCTACCTGTAACTGTATATAAGGGGTTATGAGTTGGCTGGTGTCCTCCCAGCCTAATCCACTTGTTACCTCTCCTACTCTGCCTTCATAGGTGGCCTAGTGAAGTTAAGCATGGCAAGTAAAGGTTGACTATTCACCTGCCTGCCAGCAATGGTGCCCAGAAGTAAGGTTAACTGGAGATAAAGCCTCCCCCTCCCTCTTCAAGTCCAGCCAGCAAGTTCTAACTTATATCCCAGCAAGAATCCAGCTCCCAGATTATTGCAGTATGCAATCCAGTCATTCATGTTAACTAATTTATTCCAGAATGCCTTTGGGCACTAAGGGTGGCACCTGCTAACAGCTATAAAGGTTGACAACCTGGTAACAGTCACATGATTACCCAAGCACCCAACCCCTTGCCCCAAGGTGTGCCAATGATTATGCTAGACTCACAGGACTCTAGTATTAGGAGGAAGCCAGAACCCCATTGCAAGAGTATGGTGTTACTATAGAAATGCAATAGTTTCCTAGGAGATCTTGTTCTAAGTGGGCCCCTCATCATCAGCTCTCTCTTCTATCTGACTCCCCTTTCTGCTGTCCAGCATTCTACCTTTCCAATACCAAGATTTAGCCCCATAGAATGTATGCCAGGTTGCCCAATAGGACCACAGTGGTTGGTTAGGCAGTGTAGCTCCTTTGCAGTCACAACAAAATGTCCTCATTGAATACTTCTCCACTGGTATCCCTCCTTTTATTATGAGAAGGATACTAACTATGGACACCATACTGAACAAAATTGAGATCTGATACAACAAGGCAGCCTTCTTTATAGAGCAAAATGAAAGGGTAAATATGATTGCCAACCAAAACAAGAAACCATCCAACCAACAGTATCAAAACTTCACCACAAACACAAAGAAAGAGAAAGATTCCAATGCCATGGACATAGACATGGTAAGACTCAACAAGCTTACCCCAGCAGAATGAAAGAGATGCAGAAAGAAGAAACTGTTGTGGACACTAGGACACTACACTGCCAAACCATCACCATGTCCTGTTGGTCGACCTTGTCTCCTAGCTACAGGGCTAAACCAGATGTCAGAGGATGAGGAGCACTGGACAGCTATATAGAAAGTGTGGAATAAGAGAGGGGGTGGATGTGTGGAGGGGCCCACTTCAACAAGATCTCCAATTATACTCTTGCAACAATATAATAACTAAGGCACTCTTGCAGCCTAGTCCTGTCTTCCTCATAATACTAGGACCTAATGCCACTAGCATAATTGTGTTCAGCTCTTGGGGTGAGGATTTTGAGCCTTGGGTATTTGTGTGGCTGATTTCAGGTTGCCAACCTTGATAGCTGATCTAGAGTGCCACTCTGTATCACAGGGGGTTTCTATACCACCACTGGATCTTTGTGTGGGCCATAGCCTCACTGGTATCTGGCAAATAGTATAAAACCAACATAGCAGTAAAAGCCTTACATGGTTGCAGATATAACATCATCTTGATTCTGGCTTAATCTTGAGTCACATGGGTTATCTGATAAGATCTGGATATCTTGGCCCAATACAATGGCAAAGACAACAATTGTTAGTGGAATGAAATGAGTGTGAGATGCACTATAAGATCTTGTGACATAGTCTTAACTGAGATGTGAGCTTGCTGGCTGAACTGAGAGAGGAGTGGGGGTGGCTTCATCTCTGGTTAACCTCACTCCTGGGCACCATTGCTGGTGGGCAGGCAAATAGTCAACTGCTACTTGAAGGGTACTTCACTAGGCCACCTTTGCAGGCAGGATAGGAGAGGTAACAAGTGGATTAGGCTGAGGGGACACCAGCCAACTCATAACCCCTTATATATGAGTACAGGAGGGTCTAGGGTATATGAATATTAATGTAGGCTATGTAGGGTAGAGGGTAAAGTCCATAAGGTTGCAGCTAGGCAAGCCTTGATGTAAAGATAAGGCTAACCCTATAAAAGATCAGAAGCACAGGGTTAGCTAGAATGAAGGAAGTGAAAGATCACCACAAAATGTGAATGATCTGGAGGAATGATTATGGCAGAGATCCTATCAAGGGTTCTGCAGAGTCATGTACTGATCAATCAGAGAGTGTGGATATAAGGAAGGCATGATAGCCTTAAAATGATCGAGGGTTAGGGGATCAGTGTGAGATTGTGAAGGTATGAAGAGGTGAAATGTGATGTGATTATGTGAAAGGTAGAGGTGTGATGGTATGGGGGGACAGAATGATCACATGATCAGGGATAGGGGTAATTGTAAGTTCATAATAGAAACTCTACTTCAGATGCAGAAAATTGGGTCACATTGTGCCCAAATGCTGCCAAGATGAAAATCTCCAAGACAACCACAAGAAATCATGCCAGAGGGCCCCTCCAAAAGAAGAGGAAATACCAGAGTTAGAACTAGTAGACAATGACAATGAAACTATAACCCCTAAGACCAACAAAAAGAAGGTCAACAGGTTGGGTTTTTAGCTGGGAGGGCTTGGATGTTGCAAGTACCTTCTGACCCACAATTCTTTGCTAGGATGCTGTCTTCTGTAGAAAAGAATGCCATTTCCTTAAAGGCTCAAATACAATATGCATCCTCAGAAAAAAATATCAACATAACCACTCTTTTTGACAGTGGTGCTGAAATCAATTGCATGGACTGGCATTTTGCCAAACAACACCAAAACCCACTCATCAGACTAAAAGTTCCCATCTCTGTCCACAATGCTAATGCCACAAAAAACTCCAGAGAACCATCTCTATACAAGGTAGTCCATTTTATTAAAATTGATGGAATTATCCATGAAGCTAACTTCATAGTCATGCATTGCAGGGGAAATAACATTATCCTCAGGATGCCTTGATTTGCCAAAGCAAACTCTGCAATTAATTGGAAGAACTAAACTGTCAAAATATCTAGTATTACAGATGAATCAGACAGACTCCAAATCTCCAGAAGCAAGGTGAATTTTATAGAAAAAACCCCACCTCCTTCACCAGCCCATGTAAAGGTTGACTACCTTGGCATGGTCATCAAGGAAGATTCCATCACCATGGACCCAGTAAAGCTTGATGGGATTATGCAATGGCCCATCCCTACTACCATCAAAGAAGTACAATCCTTCTTGGGCTTTGCTAACTTCTATAGGAAGTTTATACCCAGCTACTCCAATGTAGCCAGACTGTTGATTAACCTCACCAAGAAAACTCAACCCTGGAATTGGTCCACTGAATGTCAACAAGCATTTAAAAAGATGAAATGACTCTTTGCCTCCAAACCAGTACTTGCATTCCCTGACACCACCAAACCCTTTGCCATCACCACCAATGCATCCCTCAATGCCTCTGGTGGTATACTTCTACAACAGACAATCAGTGGCATCCCTGCACCTATCTCTCCCAATCCTTCTCTCCAGCAGAGAAGAACTATGATATTTATAACAAAGAGCTCCTCACTATTATCCAAGCACTTAAAGCTTGAAGGCATTACCTTATGGGCTCTATAGCCCCTATACAGGTATTTATTGACCATAAAAACCTAACCTATTTCTGGACAGCACAAAACCTAAACAAAAGGCAAGCCAGATGGCTCCTCGACCTTGCTGACTTCAATCTACAGTTGCATCACATCCTCAGATCAGCACTGGATGCTCCCAATGCCCTCTCATGACAATATAACCATGGGAAGGATGACTCCATCAACAAACAAGTCACCCTACTTTCCGAAACTATGTTTGTCAACCTAATTGACAGAGTTCTGGCAAATCAAATCAACAAGGCAACCTGCTCTGACAAGTTCACCCTGAACATCCTTCACTCCCTCTCCTCTAATGCACTGTTGTGATCACAAGGGAGCAGACACTGAGACCAACAACTGGAATAATACACATACTGATTTATTCAAATAACTTGACAGGGGAAAGTCTTTGATTACCACTGCAGGGCTTCTGCCTGGACTAGGTAGAGTGTAGAGGGGAGGGTAACCTTGGTGGACTCACTCCTTTGCAGGTGAATATCCAAGTAGATTAGGCTGAGGAATGACAGCCAAAACACAGTCCCTTATATACTACTGGTATATGTGCACAGACCAAGTGGTGCATAAGAAAAAAAGTAATGGAGATTAAAGGCTGGGCTTCTATCAAATGGAAGAGAAACAAAGAAGCCAGCAGAAATGAAAAGGAAGCATGCCATGCCTGATATGCATGCTAAGAAGTGCAACACATGCTGAATGCATGATGTGGCAGAATGAAAGAGAAGCATGACCCTGAACATGCAGGTGCCATGTGAAGATGTGAAATAGTGAAGAGGTGAAAGTATTATGTGACCTTGTGAATATGTGAAGGTGTGAAATGATCATGTGATCTGAAAGATAAGATAAGATAAAGAAAAAGAAAGAAATTGTACAAGTGTTCCTGCACATTCACAACATGCACCTAAAGTCCTGAAGAAATGTTTTGCCACCTTTTAAGAAGTGGAAGGAAATATACTATACAATGAACAACTTTATGTTCCCTTCAGCCTATATCACGAAGTTGTAAAACAGGCTTACAACCATGAACTGGCTGGACATCCCAGCTACCTAAAAACACATCAATTGGTCTCCTCTTAGTACTGGTGGCTCGGACTAGCCTTATACATCTGCTTTTATATTATGGGATGTGCCTTATGTCAAGCAAATAAGGCTAACACACACTCAACAACCCCTCCTCTGGTTTCTATTCTGTCTATGGCTATGTGACCCTTTCAACAAGTGTTGTGTGATTTAATTACTAACCTTCCTCTTTTAGATGGCTTTGATAGTCTCCTGGTCATGGTAGACCATGGGCTTATGAAGTGGGTAATTCTCTGCCCCACTAAGAAAACAGCCACTGCCAAGAACATTGCAACCCTGTTTTTCAAGTCAGTCTACAAATGGTTTGGATTGTATGACAAGATTATCTCTGACTGTGGCCCTCAATTCACCTTCAAGTTTGCCCTTGCCCTTGGAAAGCTTCTCAACTATGACTTGGCACTCTCCATAGCATACCACCCACAAACTGATGGAGAAATGGAGCAGGTAAATCAGGAACTTGAAACCTACAGTGAGTGAATAAACCATTGCAATGTTTGACCTTAATTCAATACATGAAGCATATTGCACTTATATGTGGGAATTGTGCTTAGTGTTGGTGAGATGAATTAATGTACATACTCTTGGCTACAACATTGCCCCCTAGGTCATGTGATTCCACTTAGGGCCTG
>JBBPKD010000167.1:0-33514 GCA_038089075.1 Singerocomus inundabilis
AGGGCGATCAAAAAGAAGTAGATTATCTGTGCACCTTCCTGGAATACTTTTCCTCCTCACCTTCCTCATGGCATTGGCAAAATAAAAGCCCCGTTCTTCCAACGTTTGGTGACAGAATCCCGTGGTGACCATCATTGACGAATCTCCGTTTGTATCCTCCATGTTCTGCTGTGCGTTTCACATTCAGAGCCAGCAATGGGAGTCTAGATAAGCAGCGGATGACTCTGGTCGTTCGATCAACTTGTGGTATGGTTCCGAGGTCTTTGCTATGTAATCATCTAGAGGTGGCGATGCTAAGCTTGGTGACAGAACATTACTCTCGCAACTTGTTTTATGTGGTCCATGGGCGTTGCTCAGTCGAATTGCATGGTACAGCACGTCTCATGAGGTCGCAACCGACATTACAAGGTCGAGTCTTAGGTGGTCAATGTCTCTTTATGGTCTAACCCGCCAAGTGCCGCTCCCGTTCCGCTACGATTACACACGTTGCTGTATATCAAATTGCATATGTTTCATCTTTTTTCGTCGTAAGTCCTCGCTGTGGTCAGTTCTCGAAGAGTATCATGTTCTTGCAGAAGATGCCCGTTATGAGGACCTCTGCTGCGTGGTGACATTACCCACGATGACCGCCGCAGCCAACCACTGCATTCTAATCTAATCTTGCGACTCGTATATCTATCACTCTCCCTCATGTTTCGCTCGAGTTTCAAGTTCTGTTTTGTTCGGTTCTAATGTTATGCTTTCGGGTCCGACGACCTGTCAGAACCACTTCGTCGCTTTGTTGTCCGCACTCAGGCGCACGATCTACATGCATGTACGGGTAGATAATTTACACGAGTGAACGCCTTTCCGCCGAGAATCGGTTGAGTTTGAAATTGGTATTGCAACACTTACCACTTCCTACCAGGCCGATCTTCGCGTCCGATAAGTGACGCACTATAATATGTCTTACTTGACAGAGGCTGACATCCAGGTCGAACAAAAGACGGTGCACCACAGCTTCCAGATATATACGGATGCTGTGAGCTAAGAACATCAAGCAACTTGGTGTTCGCCGTCAAGCTGTCTTTCCGTTTCGACTTGCCATTAATTGCTTGCATGCTACGTGTTTTGAGCCGATTGGACACCTCCAAGAACTTTGGTACCAAGCCATGTCGTAGTTCAGCGCACTCGTGGATTAGATGTTTTAACAGGTGGGTATTCAGGGGCCGTGTGCGTGTGAATCCTCCCCCTGGTAGAACGCGAAAGCGTCTGAGCTTCTGGAAACGCACCAAAACCGGACCAATGTCCGCCCTTGCGCACCTCAAGCAATATGATCCGTAAACCGCCAAATCACTCACTCCAAAGGGGCGTTGGTCTTAGTAACGTGGTCAAATGTAGCGTGCCCCGTTTCAGCAAACCGTACGGCTTCAAATACGAGACTCCGAGCCAGGCCTGAGTGTCACACCCCATCCACGCTTTGACTAGCAGTATGGCCCCATCACCCACTGACGATCTGAAGGTTGGTATCGACATTGATATTATCAACAATAAGGAGGCTGCCGCCGATTCTGCAGCCCCCAGTCTCAGTACCAAGGAGCATGCCAAGGCGATAAGGAAAATAGATTGGCACCTCCTGCCCATTGTCTCATCGTTGTACATGGTCTCTTTCATGTAAGTTGCGATTAGACTGCCTTCAGGCCGTCTCCATCGGTTAATGTTTTACATTCAGGGACCGCGCTAATATTGGCGGGTATTACTCTACGTCTCGAATATATCCATACTTACGATAGTTCCTAGGCAACGCCAAAGTTGCTGGCATGCAGAGAGACCTGAACCTTACCGAGCTTCAGTATAATATGGCCGCTGCGATCTTCTTCGTAAGGAAATATATACATCTGACGTATGGTCACATATGCTTAACACTTGCCTAGATCCCCTATTGTCTTGCACAGGTCCCATCGTGAGTCAAAGCAACACACGTCTGACATGTAAATCAAATAATATCCGCAGAAATATTATCCTAAAGTTCCTTCGACCATCTCACTGGCGTGCGTTAATCATTTTTCCAACGCAGCTTCGGATGCTAATCCAGAATACCTCCTATAGTACCTGTGATCATGCTTGCTTGGGGTCTGGTCATGACTTTGATGTGTCTCGTGAAGACATATCAAGGACTCCTTGCGTAAGGGCCTGAAAAGTAGTAAACTACAATCATTGACACCGATTGGCTTCTATAGCGCCCGGTTTTTCCTTGGTCTGGCAGAAGCCGGGTTGTTACCCGGCGTGACATACTACCTCACATCGTGGTATCGGCGTGCTGAGTTGGCAAGGCGTATTGCAATATTTGTCTCTGTCGCAATTATGGCAGGTGCTTTTAGTGGTTTATTGGCGTAAGATCGTCTTCTTGACTCAGTAAAGCATACCACTTACGCACCAAAAGATTTGCGATCGAACAAATGGAGGGGTAAGTAATAGATTCGAGAGATATTATATTTCTTTCTCATTGCTTTCTCCTGGCAGGATTGGTGGCCTCCATGGTTGGCAGTGGATTGTGAGTCGTCCTGGAGTAATTCTGCGATGCAATGCCCTCATCTAAAATCACTAGTTCTGTCTGGAGGGTCTTGGTAAGTTTCTGAGCACCACTAGATGGCGATGGTCTGACTTGCATCCTCATAGTCACACTGCTTATAGCACTCACTGTCACTTTCCTTATGCCTGATGTTCGTGCAACCACCCATCCAGTATTTCATTGCGTCTCAATTCCGTCCAGCTCCCGGAAACAGCATCATTTTTGACAGAGACTGAAAAGCGTTCTATCATCGAATTGCTGAGGATCGATTCGCAAGGTCTCGCTACACATTATGAATGGCGATTCGTTCTACAAGCTCTATCGGATTATAAAATCTATGTTCAATTTGGTATATTCTTTGGGTGGGTTGATGAACACTTTGTACACCCAGGCAATCTTGCTGACATTTTCATTTGCTAGCTTGGTTGTCACTGGCTATGGGATCGCACTTTTCACACCAACCATTATTGCTGGGCTTGGTTTTTCCGCTTCAAATGCACAGCTCCTCTCCGCCCCTCCTTTCGTTGTCGGTTGTGTATGCACTATTATTGCCGGGATATATTCTGACAAGCAACATCTTCGCGGACCATACATGGTTGCTTTCCCATCTGTCGGCATGGTGGGATACATTCTTCTATACACGCAAACGAAGCCTGTTCCTGCGTATTTTGGCACTGTGCTAGCCGCAATGGGTATTTTTCCATCCATACCCATCTCCCTCGCATGGGTCAGCTCAAACGTCGGAGGGGAGGTCAAACGTAGTTCTGCCATTGCAATGATGATTGGGCTTGGAAATTTGGGAGGGTGAGTAGTGTTCTTCTCTGGCGTGCTTCATGATCTGATGGAACTATCGTAGAATATGCACGTCATTCATTTTCTTTGATCCGCCACGATTCTATGTCGGCCTTGAGTTAATTATGAGTCTGTTGTGTCTCACGTGCGTCTACTTCTGATTCCTTGCATTCGCCGTCCTCACTAACGGTACATTAGGATACTGCTGTCGGCGGCTGCAATGTGGGACTTCAACAGACTCAATAAGCGGAAGGAGATGATATGCTGTGAGCGTGGGATTACCGACGACCAAAGAGACGAATTTAAGGACATCGGAGATGAAAGCCCCCTGTTCCGATACACCATCTAGTTTACAACTGGAACACATTTGCCATCCTGTCATTTTCGTGACCGTGACCCCTTACTATCTTTCTGATTCGTGACATCGTGTTTATTGTCCTCCAGAGGTGGGCCTCTTGCTAGGTGTTACACGAATACTAGCGGTACAGTGTAATATGTGTTGTAGCAACAATCGTGTACGTATATCCCATAAGTTCGTCGAGTCCTATCCTTGCAGTGACTATGGGAGAGAGTGAATGCACGGATGTAGTATGTGCACGTGATCACACAATGCCTGGCTGCGACTCAGTTGAACCCTCTACTAGCAGCAATGTCATCCGAACTATGTCCACCGTACGCTCCTTTCTTCGGGTTCGCTGGAGTCGCTTCTGCAGTCAGTCGTCGCCAAAAGCACCTCTTATAATCTTCTGCTCACTGTCCTGTATTGACCTTGTAGATGATGTTCAGCAGTACGTCCAGACCACACACAGATTGTCAAACTGGACTAATTCGCCCGTGTAGCTGTCGGTGCTGCCTTTGGGACCGCTAAATCTGGTATTGGTATTGCTGGTCTTGGGACATTCAAACCAGAGTTGATTATGAGGGTAAGTCCCATCCACGCATACCTCCGAACCCTCCTGAAAGTGATCCCCCTCACTAGTCCCTGGTACCAGTCGTCATGTCTGGTATTATAGCAGTCTACGGTTTGGTGGTGTCTGTACTCATCGCAGGCTCACGTTCGTCCTTGTCAAGCTCTCCATTGCAAATGATATGCTCATTCTGGGATCTTTGTAGTACACCCTGCAAAAGATTATCCCCTTGCCGCTGGATTCATTCACCTTGGCGCAGGCATCTCGTGTGGCTTCACTGGTATTGCTGCGGGTTATGCGATTGGTCTTGTCGGTGATTCGGTGCGTGGCGCTGTCCCGTTTTATTTCAACTTACTGACTTTAGGACAGTGTGTTCGTGCATACGTCCATGAACAACGAATGTTTGTATCCATGGTCCTTATTTTAATCTTTGCCGAGGTGCTCGGTCTGTACGGGTGAGTGGTCCGTTGGCTCATGCAGAGCTCGACTACAGCCATCCCTTGCTAGGCTGATTGTGGCACTCCTGATGAACACCCGGGTCTCGGCGCTCAGTAGTTGCAGCTGAGATTACAAATACCGGTATCATACACATTCCGTGTGGATAATGAATAGTACATGATTCGGAATCAAACTGGTTCACTGGAACTACCCGAAGCACGAGATGAAGAGGAGCGACTCCGGCTGTCATTTCTCCGCGGAACTCGTAGTCTTCCATTACGTTCTCGCGAACGCGAAGATTCTGAGCCCGAGCCTGAACTTGAGTACCCACTCGAATCTGACGCAGATGAGGCGGACTCTGACTGTGATTCGGAGGATGATTCGGAGGATGACTCAGAGTCAGATGAATGGCTTGACCTGCGAGAGTATGTTAGTCGAGAGGTGACGAACTGAGCGAGAATGGAGCTGACCTCCGGGCCTTCTTCCTTGGATGGCTATCCGAACTAACTGCCTTCAGTCTCTCCCTCTCCTTTTCTTTGGCTTCTAATATCAAGTCCGCTGTACCGCTTCTGTATGGCAGTGAGAAACCTCTAAAGTAGACACTCCAAAACACACATTTTTTTAAATTCATCTGGGACCTCTACTGAGGGCTTGCCGTCAGCCTTAAGCTTGGCCAGTATTCCTGGCTTCTCGAGCATTTCTGTCCGAGAAGGACGCGAAACATAAGGGCGTTCTGATCTACACTCGTAGATGAAGTGGCCTATGATGACAACATTGAACCTCTCAGTTCCACATCTGGATTGCACAAGAGGCTACATGGTTTCACCGGGTTTCAGACATTTTTGGCAGACAGTTGTGGACGATGCGCGAGGAGTGTTGTAGGATTTGCGGTGGGGTGCAAACTTGGACATGACTGGTTCGATGGAGGAGCGAGCGAACACGCCGGGCGGAGTTTGAAGGTCGCTCTACTACGCTTGTGGTCAACGAAGATCGTTCCCGACTGGCAGACCCTATGTATAGAACAGCGATGGGCCAAAGCTTCGGGTGTAACGCTACGATTCATCATGGGGGGTAGAGCCTTTCTGCAGGACTTGCCGTCAGACTCATTGCCCAGGCTTCCTACACCGCTCTACTTGACCCTCAAAGCTCGCTTCGCTGCCCTCCTCTCGACTCTCTTCGCGATCGTCGAAGTGCCACCAGAAAGACCTGAAAAGAAAGATCATGGAGATATCGACTTCGTCGTAGCCTGTCCCCTGAGTCGCCAGGAGATCACTGCGAAACAGGTGGGCCGCGTCCTTGGCGCGGTGAAGAGTATCATGCTCGACGGAAACAGGACATCCAACTATGCTATCGGCATCGATCAGGAGGACTGGCTGATACACTCTGCACAACCCATGCCTTCGAACCACGTATATTGCCAAGTTGATGTCAAGGTGTGTGGCGGCGAGGAAGAAGTGGAAAGGATGATAGTCTTGCATGGCTACGGCGATCTTGGTGTCATAATCAGTGCCATGGCAAAAAGTCACGGTCTTTCAGTTAATCCTAATGGATTAAAGGTGATTAATCGATTGTTCTACTCGCACATCATGCTCCAGAACTCTCAATCAAATAATCAGGTTGCAAGCCCTCATCCGGATCCTCCGGTGTATCTCACGGGTTCTCCTCGACTGATTCTTGACTTCATGAGTTTGTCAATGGACAGGTGGTTGAAGGGTTTTGCGACGGTCGAAGAGACATTCAAGTTCGCAGCGACGTCGCGATTCTTCGACCCCTGTCGGCTCAAGATTCCCTCGATGCGCCCATATAACAAGTCTGTTCAAGCTCGCAGCATGTACATCGACTTCCTTGTATGGGCTCAGGATAAAACCCCTGCACCAGGACTGCACCAAGGTGTAATCGAGGAGGCGCTTGTGGTATTCGGTAAGAAGCTGGAATGGGATGCAATGGCCCAAGAAAGATACGCGAAGGCATGGCTGAAGAATAATTTCAATGGAAAGCTCGTCGGGCAATGGACCGGTCTTGGCTGGAAGGGCGTGAAGGCAGTCATGGACAACGTGAGATCTTCGGCCGGTGGAGAACGTGCGCTTGTTGGAACAGAACTAGAGCAACTCAAAAACATAGTATTAATGTCCCAGAAACTGTTGAAACTTGACGCGTAGCAGCAGTGTACATTGTAGTCGACAATGGATGAAGTAAAGAAGTAGCCTGGTCCAAATCTCCGCAAACGTTTGAAGAGTAGCCGAAAAATGAAAAGAAAATAATTTCTCCATGCCTACCAAATGTGTGGAATGACCCTAGTTGGTACTTTTCTGATATACTCAGCATAGTCGTTTCCAATGATGTCGTCTTCCAGCGCCGCCTTTTCCTACAAAGTTCATCAGTTCTTTCGGTCAAATTCGTCCAACCATGAATCACACCTCGATAGACATCTTAATTGCCAAAACACCGGCTAGAACACCAAGCGATGCAAGAGGGGCATAGGACCAATACATAATCGAGTAGAGCGCTTGTTGGAGAAGTATCACGCTTATGGTCATCAACGCAGGTCAAGCTTCAGATTATGTTAAAACTTCAGTGCAAGTCGCTCACCTGTATGCGGGGTGGCGGACAATGGAATAAGGGCCATTCTGGTTCATACGAGGTTTCTCGCGACGCTGAAAATCAAAGAAAGGTTTCAATCGGCATCGTTCAAGCAAATGGTAGCGCTTACCCCTATCATTCGCCATCGTTCGTCAGAAAGACCATGTATTCGGTTAAAAACAAACTTCAGAGAAAAGCCGGCAGCGCAAGCGACGAGTCTGATAAGGGCTTTCCACTCCGTTTGGACAATGTCCTCTGGGAAGGCGAACTTCAGCATCCAGGCCGGCTGCTTGAAATCGTTGAACACCACAGCAGTACAATAGACCGCGGGTGGGAGTAATACGGCAATTGCTTGGAGCGGAAACAAGAGCTTGCCCAGTTGTGAACGGGCCGAAGATTCGCGAAGAGGAAGGCCTCCTTCCTCTTCAGTGGTGACCTTTGGTGCTCCTGCCTTCCACAGAAGATATCTGAAAAAATCCGCGGTAGTAAGGACGGCTAAGCCTTCGATCCCTTGAGGCGAGGGGATCAAATAATGAAGCCCAGCAATGTACATGATGGTCTGTTAGTACCAGGTGGCACCCGACATTTCAAAGAACCCCTTTTTCAGTCACAACTGCATGATGAGTAATGTAGCACGGGGGACAACCAACGACCAAACTGGAGGCTAAAAAGATGGCGAGCCCGTGTTTTGCACCTGGTAATATACCATCTCCTCCGAAACTAACGGAATGCAACTTGGTTTGCATTCCCATGCGCCAGGCGTATGCGCTTGTCCTTCAAGCGACATTAACCATAGTAGATGCGACTGGGAAGACGCAAAGGCTGGCATCACGCTGATGTTTTTGCAACGCACCAGGTGAACAAGATCGTTGCCCTTGCTAGGAGCCAGAGTGAGTGTTGCACTGACACTGCTTACGGCACACGCCAATTTCCAAGGAGGGACGCCTATTGCCATGACACCTTTGTATCAGACGATGTGAAAGAAGTGATGGATAAATACCTCGCAGTCGGAGAACTTGGCATCTCAATCGTCAGAAAGATGGTGGCGATGCCTTGATGAACTGGCAGTGCTAGCAGCCGTCAAAGTACGCGACAGAGCAGCGGACAGCCTATCGGTAATCCTCTCATACATATAACAGGATCTGTGAAGTCCGAAATGTATATCTTCTCATGCTACTCTTCGTTTAGTGAACCGGCTTCCAGGCATAACCAGACTCGCTGTCCACGTATTACCGAACATTATAATCGCTCTGGGACGACCAACTCGGGAATCTCGCTAGTGCGTGTGAGCACTTAATCATTGCTTCATGAAAATTTCTCCCAGGGCGGCGGCTGAAACATCTTGCGTGTGAGGATTCCAGTGGGCTCATCAAGCAACTTGCTGTTCTGTGCACAGTCTGTTGGTCCGGAAACAAAATAAACCATTCTTGTGAGGGTACACTTGATGGGTGCTTGACCGTTACTCTTGACCTTCATAAGCTCTCATTATGTCAATCTCTGAATCCGGGTCTACGCGATTATTGTCCCCTCTTGAAGCCGACACCCTTGAGGCCTTGCGCGAGCAACTGTTCGCCGAAGACATCTTGCACGAAGGTGATTCTATTGGTACAGATGATAAAACATTGCTGTATGTGTACCAATGCCCTCAACTCGCTGGTTCATCATTCGCGAGGGAAACTAAGTACAAGCACTCGATGTATTCTAGCCGATTCCTGCAAGCACGGAAATTTAATCTCAGTGAAACGAAGAAGATGATAAAAAACTGCCAACACTGGAGGAAGACCGTATCGGGAGTCGGCATAGACGAACTGTATAAGAAGATGGACCCATTCGAAGTGAGGACAAATGCTCTGGGATACTTATTACTTTTGACCGCCATGGTTCAAGTTCCCCGGTCGTGAAGAAGTATTCAAGTCGTGGTCAATGTACTACCACAAGGTGTGTTCGTTGTCCATCACAGATATTTTTGTACTTACTCTTCGTTCTGTGCCAGACAGACAAGGTCGGTGGGCGTCTTCGACGTATGCAGAGTAGACCTTACAATCAAACAGAGAGGGCGGCCCGTGAATGTACAGTACTTCGGTGGTTTAAACCTTCCGGAGCTCTACAAGCACATGACGCCAGAACAGCTCGAAGACTTCATTATAGTAAATGCAGATGCCATCACCCGCGAAGTTCTGCCAGCTGCCTCCCGCGCAGCAGGTCGTCGCATCGAGCAGTCATTCGTCATCGTTGATCTCAAGGGATTTGGGTGGGTTGTGCACTGCAACAAGTGTGTTCTATGGTGACACGATGGACAGCCTCTCGCAATTCTGGCAAGTGAAATCGCTCGTACAAATGTCGTTCCAAATATCGCAGGACTATTACCCCGAATCGTACGTCCCTTATGAGCACCCTTTTTCCTTCTTCACTCGCTCGTCTTGTAGGTTGGGTCAACTTGCTATCGTGAATGCCCCGACTTCGTTCACATTCATTTGGTCCATCGTCAAACCTTGGCTCGCCAAGGAAACAACGGAGAAAGTTGACATCCTCGGGAAGGATTACAAAGGTGTTCTTTTACAGATGGTGGATGCTGATAATCTTCCTGCGACTCTTGGTGGAAATTGTACGTGCTCCGGCGCAGGTGGCTGTGGCTTGAGTAGCGCCGGACCCTGGATGGACGAGAGGCTCGCGAGGGTCATGATGAAGGAAAAAATTCACGATACTGATCACAGCGAGTCTAGTACGGCAGCCAAGGTGCTGTCTGAACTGACCCCGAGCACCATCACCCGTGATGGGCAAAACATGAATACAACCGATGAGAAAGCTATTTACGAAGATTCGACAGTGGGTGTGGTGACTGAGACTCCATTAGAAGTATCATGATGTAGAGGCCGCCTTGTCTCTGGCGTCGGTGTGAGTTGCCTTTCGCGAGCTACTATTGGGATGACATGTAACTCGAATACACCCAGCCTTGCTTTATGGTGAATGGTGTTCTCAGGAAAACATTTCAAAAAGGAGTATTATGCAAGGAGTAGATAAATGGACGTAATCAGAAGATTGGTATGAAGTCTTGTATCCTGTCTCTCGCATCCTGAGCGATACACTCTGCTATCCACGTAACGTTGCGAATTTCTTGCTCCTTTAGCTTCATGTAGCTATAGAATACGCCGTACTGAAACTGCTGCATGAATGCCTGCTTATTCAGATGCACCTCCATCCGGAAGAACCTGTCTTCTAGTTGGGCTGCGACACCCAGATCTCCGGCATCACGATTAGATTGAGCCAATGCAGAGTTGTCAAAGAATGAGCGGTACTCGGAGATGTTGTCGCAGACTAGTCGAACTTGTTCGAGGTCATCTGCTTTTGCGAGAGCATTGTTCCCTTCAGGGAACAGTCTCCCAATTGCAGGGAACAACTTGGCACGTTGTTCTTTAGTTAGCTCGGTGTCAAAGGAATTGATAGTGATGTTGATTGTTCGTCTATCGGCCTCGAAAGCAAGAATGGTTTGCATGACTTCAGAAGTCGGTGAGCCCAGAGTGCCGACGAAGTTGTAGAAATCCTCGAGATACGCCTTGTAGACGGTGTTCCGGATGATTTCGATGTTAAGGTCGTCGAGGTCAGCGGCAGAGAGACAGTCGCGAAAGTAGGGAGCTGTATTACGGCAGGTATAAAGACGTACTCTGCATTCTGTGACCCCGAACTCACCTAGAGGGGTCTCCACAAGGACACTATGATAAAGTTCCTCAACATTGGTGGCAACACACAGAGCGGGCATTGTATCAAAGATGCCGAGGGGGTGACAGCGCTCCAAGAGTTCGTGCGTATCCCTCTCATGCAAAGTCCCAGTGATCAACAAAACGACATTGTCGATCATGTAGCCGTACCTGAGTAATCAGATTAGTCCCGTTTCAGGGTCCTGCAAAGGACGACCAACGTGATATAGTCAAGAAATTTACACAGCGGTTCTACAGCATTGCTCCGTACGAAATTGAACTGATCGACGAGTATTTGTGTTGCTCTGTCGGATATCGTGGTTGTCGAGAGCGGCGAAGGCTCGTTCGCGAGGAAATTTCCGTAATCGGTTGCAGACAGTTGAGTCTTCAGATCTGCAAGTAGAATGAGTATTTTGGACGCAAGATGTAGCGGTATCTTCGGCGGGGTACCTTCAAGACTCTCGCATTGTGTCAAGCTCGCGTAGTGACCTTGATTTAGAACGCCAGCTTTGTAACCGCGTACAATTCCCTCCAGAAAGCCACTATTAACCTGTATGGGTGACTTTTAGCGTGTCGGAGGTTCAAGGCTGGGTTGAGACGCACGTTGAAGAACAAACCCTCCATGACCTTGTCAGAGGCTAATTGTCACGCGTTGCGGATTTCACTTCGACTTCGGCTGCAGATTCAAACAAGAATGTTGTTACCACGGCTAATTTCAATCGGCGCAACAAGACCATATCGCGGAGTTTTGAAATAGTGAACTCGAAAACTCGGTCTGAGTTTTAAAATACAAAGCGGTCTGACTTTAAAAGCCTGATATGATAGTAGGAACTGGTAGGGGACTTTGGAAGCTGGGACATAGCTGCCAATGCTGGTTTACTCAGTCTTCATTCTCCGTGCAGTCTTATGAGACCAAGCAGTACTGATAACTCTTATCAATTGATCACGGCGGATGTCCGGGCTTCCGAAGGTCCCAGGAATTCATCACATTTTTATGAGAGTCGTATGACGCCATTAACTCTCGCGCCTACGGGAAGATAATGTAGGAATAGATCTCAAGTTCCCGCGAACGCTACTCTGGTATCTCTCTAGCCCATCATGACGAACCCAGACTCCGAGGAGAAGGTTTCTCGAGCGGAGACCACTCAACCGAGTAACTCTTTGGAGTACGACTCTCTGGAGGATCAGAGACTTCGACGCAAGGTCGATATTCGACTGCTCCCGATACTCACACTCTTATACTTGCTGAGCTTCCTTGACCGGTGAGTCCTTGCAAGCGCCTACTAGTAGCTCTACTTACTGAACATACGCCTAGGACAAATATTGCGAATGCCAAGTAAGTATAGGTATTGATACTGGCAACGACAATCATTGACCTTCTATGGACTGCAGGTTAGATGGTTTGATCACTGTGAGCCCACAAATTTTCCGTGGTAATCAGGCCGACCCTCGTCAACTATGGCTCAGAATCTCGACATGTCAGCGTCTGCATATAATACTGCGCTGACATTCTATTTCGTCGGATATGTAATTTTCGAGATACCCGCCAATGTCCGTCAACTGCATGTGCAAGCATACGGTCATGTACTAACCTCCATCTTCCTATGACATTCCCTTCTTCGCAGATCATGTGATTCTATTCTTTTTGCATGGCCTAATCGCTCACCTTTTGTTGGACAGTCTGAAGCGTTTTGACCCTCAATTTTGGCTCCCATCTTTGACCCTCGTTTGGGGTATTGTGTCTATTGCTCAAGGGCTTGTGACGAACCAGGCTGGCCTCTTTGGGATACGATTTCGTATGTTCTCCATTTGTTCTCGCATCTCTCGATAATATACGGCTCCTAGTGTTGGGTTTGGCGGAAGCGGGCATATTTCCTGGGGTTATCTATTTGTTCTCTGTATATTATCTCAGGTACTGCAAAGTGCCCCTTACAAGTCAAATGGTATATTCATGTTGTTTTGCACTCACATACAGACGGGAACGCAGCTGGCGAGTAGCCGTATTCTTTGGTGGTGCGGCTCTTGCAGGAGCGTTCGGAGGTATTTACTCTAACGTTGATGTCCGGGTATAACCCACGAGCCTTCTCTAGGGATATTTGCCTATGCTATCGGTCTGATGAATGGTGTTGGAGGACGCAAGGGATGGCAGTGGTAGGTTCTGCTCTAGTGGTGCCTTCCCAGCATTGTGTCTGAAGTTCAACCCTAGGATTTTCATCCTTGAAGGTACCCTTACAGTAGTCGTATCGCTAGTTGCATACTTTATTGTACCAACTTGGTCCCATAGGGCTAAATTCGTGGGTTTGCTCTGATGTACATGCGACGCAGTCACTGACACCTTGTTTAGTTAGACGAGGAGGAGCGCAGTCGCCTGATAGAGAAGTTGCGAGCAGACTCGGATGCAGGCACGAACCAACTGTTCCAATGGTCTTCTGTGGGGGCTGCCTTTAAGGATCATCTAGTCTGGGCATATGCGTTCCTGTTCCACGGATTCTCGTTTGTGTTGTATTCGTTCAGCTTCTTTTTAGTACTCATCCTATTTTATCATCCCCCACGTGAACGCTGACTAGTTGGTAGCCCACCATTGTAGCAGATCTCGGGTTTCAAGCATGGCAGGCACAATTGTAAGTGTGCTATATACGTCTGATTATCAAGCTGACCCGATGGATAGGATGACAGTGTCTCCCAACACCGTTGCGAGTCTCTCAGTGTGGGGGACGGTCTGGCTGTCCAGCAGACTGAACATGCGTGCGCCATGCATTATCATCTCCGCAGTAGTTGCGATCATCGGTAAGGAGAGCCCTCGTACGAGTATTATGTGTGGACGAATCCATTTTCCAGGATACATCATTCTGATTTCATCAGTGACATGTGAGCAGCAACAGTAATTTCATTACGTTTATTTTCTTACAGGCCTTTCTCCAGCTGGTGTACAATACTTTGGCGTCCATCTTGTTGCGGGTGATCTCGTGCACTATCTCATATGTCTGAACTTTGACTGACACATCGTTTTTTTTTCAGCCGGAGTATACACTGGCAACTCATTACTTCTCAGGTTGGCTCGCCTGCCTCGAACATTCTTTGACACCTCCTTACATATAGCATTCTAGTTGGCCCGGTGAAAATGTCTCCGGGCAGACCAAGCGCGCAGTGGCAGTTGCAATGCAAATCACGATTGGCGACATCGGCGCCATCGCTGGGTGTTTGGTATATCGACCAACTCTCAACGCGCATCTCTACCGAAAACCCAACTTTATTGCCATCGGTTACCTTCTCTTTGCTATTTTGATGGCTACGTATCTGTGGGTGATGATGGCACGGGAGAATAAGAGGCGTGAGGTGGTACTTGCTAACCACAAGGGGAACGATTGGTTAGAGACAGACGAGGAGAGGCTCAGGCTCGGTGATCGGTCAATCCATTATAGATATCAACTCTGAGGCCGAAGAGCCAACTTGTCGGCAGACTATTGCATCATCCCACCGCATAGATCTGTCACTGCAAGGTAGAATACACTTGAATTCATGGTCACCTTCGGAGCAAGTGTATAACTCCAAGTGCGTGGACTCACGTACGATTTGATCAAAGGAACATAGTCGTGGTTAGTTCCCAACAACGATCGTTGTTGGGGTAACAAGCGGTGCAGGACACTCACTACGGTGATGTGAACCAGACTATATTTCCCTCGACCATGTGGGATCTCTCGGATTGGCCCCATATCAAAGTCGAGCGAGGCGGTGGTCACGGAAACCTCACGGTGCCTGGCACCCGTGCGAGCAGGCGGCCAATGGGACAAATTGGCTATGCCCGTCTCTACCAGCATCCCCCATGCTCCACAAACCTTGTTGACGCGTTTTCACCTCCGTAAGAATTCTTTCACAGGCAGGTGCGTTGTGTGTGACTCGAGCATGCTAATCAATGCTATTCTCAATCGTGTCGACTAGGAAACTTTTCTGGTGACATTCCTGTTCTCTCTACACACCACCTGTCATGGATGGAAGCGACTCTGCCTGATCATTATTGGGGAGAAAGCTCACTATAACCAGGTCAGGTTGGCTTGCCGATGTTGCAGATCTTCTCGTTGCCGCATTTTCCTTTGTCCTAACCACGACATCCATCGTCCTTGTTGCCCTCATATTCCATGCACAAGCAAGCTATGAATGGGATTCCGTGCCTAGGAAGCCTTTGTCGATCCTTCAACGCGCGATATCAGCCCTTTCACTCACCATCACGTCAGCGGTGATCATGGTACTCGGAAAGCGCTACGTACTTTTCAAACTTGCAAGCGGAGGGATTCGCAGCCGTAGGGTCACCGTTTACAGCCGTCCATCCATTGGGAACCTTGCTTATTACCTGATGCGGCGTCGTCTCGAACTTCCCTTGCTCGGTTTGTCGGCCGTCTGGCTACTGGGGCTGGCAACTGGGTTGACCGTAAATGACGCGTGGGCGATGGCACCTACTGTACAGCCGATGCCTGTGGCAGTCCCCTTTGGCCCGTTCGACGCCCCATTTGGTGCAGGATCACTCCTCGTTCTGGCATCTGGACAATTAAGCTTTACCATGGCGTCTGTGTGTCCGGGGGTGGCTGAGATGGTTGGGCTCGTCAAGATCGCCAGTGGCGCACAGCTTGCTTCAGGGGGTCCAACGGGAGTCCTCTTTTACCCTCCTCTCCCCACCTACTTGCCCAACAACCACTTTTCCGTATCCACATCACTGAATGGCTTCAACATTTCTATGGAGCCACTTTCCTCGGTCCCACTCACTGCATAGAACCTCACCTGTGTTGATAACATAGGTCATGATTTCAGTACCGGTCAACTATGGTATGAAGGTGGCGATAACCAGACGCTGTCCATCGTCGCCACTCTTCCCAGTTCGCAGTCCTTGTACCGTTTTAACGCTTCTGCCGTCATTCTCGGTGGTACATTACAGTCTACAGGCAATGCCACCATATTTACGCCGAGCAGAACAACATGGCCGAACGTGATGTCAAACGACCATTGGGCACAGGATATCGTCAGCTTAGTTTGCAATGCCACGTATCCTGTCGCTGGCAACTGCGAGGGAGGATCCTCCTTCCTCGACTTTGCCATCGCGCTCAACGCACCATATTACTCTCTGAGCGTGTTCGGCACCGATTCGCCGACAGCAGGTGGGATCTACTGGAGCACGGTGCTGGGCATGGCAATGGGCGCGTACAGTTCTGCGTCGTGGCCAACCATTGGCACGTCCATACCCGATGTGATTGTCACAAATGACGATGTCTTGCGGTTCACACCGCGCTACGGTGTTTACGTCCTCATCGCCAATATCGTGGCGTCGGTCCTCACGCTGGTCGTCGTGGTGAGACTCCGCACTGCGAGCCGTCTAGGTGGTGATTTTATCGATGCCACCCGCCTGTTTCTGGACCCGTTGAAGAACCCGGAGCTGTTCAACGCGTCTTTGGATACCACTGTAGACTGGTGAGAGAGGACAGTGAGTTCTTGCTCACAGAACAAGCCGAATCGGAGAAGACGAGGAAACGAAAGACTGGCCAATGACACACAGACATCGTTTGGGGATGACCCTGCAGGCCATGCGTCCTCATTTACTCTGGCCCCTTTGACGTTTGTCATCGGCACTGCGAAATCCTCTTGTGAATATGCACTCCCAGTTCGTCATAAAGTATACATCGGTGATTTGCACGATGATAACGGTAATTAGGATGAATCTAGCAAAAGAAATTATGACAATGGAAAAATACACTTATAGCTGCGTATGTATGAACATGCTTCTACTTCACGTGTCCGTTGGCTCAGGCAGTTATGCGACGCCGCTTGGAGATGCGCACGTTTTGATAGTCGTCGTCGTCATCATCGTCACTATAGTCCTCCTCCGCAACGTCAGAACCGTAAAGCTGCTTACGCTTGTCAAGATCGACTTTGCGCAAGGAGCGGAGGTGCGCAATGAGAGACTTGTGGAACTCAGTCTTCGAAGAATGGTCAAATTACATTCTTGGCGCAAACCAGTTAACGAGTTCCTCACCTTCATGACTCGCCGTTTACCATCCGTACTCCTGTCCTGCCGTCTCCGCCTCTCTTTGTACTGCACGACCACGATCAGATCTGCGACAAAGTCTCAAGGGTTAGAATGTCACCTTGCGCTGTTCATCGACGAGAAGGGCGGACAGGTGCTTGATCCATCGTTGAAGGTTTGACTCTACCTTCCGCTTCTTTGCCTGCATGCTCAAAAGGACCATCATCGCGTTCTCGCTGTCATCCTCTGCAATCGCATCATCGTCGGAATCCGGGACGATATACGATGTCACTGTTGCAGCTGCAGACCTTCTGGGTCGTCGCCGAGATGTCCGGGGAGAAGTGCTTGCCCGCAATGGCATTGATGACTCCGTGTGGCATGTTGAGCGGGTCAGGGTCGGGGGACTGGTTTCCTTCTTAATATCATTCTGCTTTATACGAGACTTGCAGGAACGTTTGGTGTCTGAAGGTGCTTGTCTCGAGAGGTAGTCTTCTTCACTGAAAAAGAACTCTGCTCCGAACTCGATTTCATGATAGAGGCACCAATTCTGAATAGAGCTCAATGCCACAATTAAAACATGACTAACGGCGTACTTACGGGTGCTCGGCCCAGGTGAGCAAGTAGCTTGAAATGTTTGAGAGTAATAGGAACGTGGGTCGACGTGGCTGTATAACCTACACCAGCCGGTGAAAGATATAGATGGAGAAGCTAGAAGTAAACTATCAGAACGCAATCCATAGGGATCAGTACTGAACGCACCGTAGTATTGTTGTTAATTACAGCATGGGTCATGAAAACCGCCATCATAGGACTGCGTGGGTCGTAATGTTCTTTGGCCCACTTACCGACTGGCAAGGATTCTAGTGATATATTAACGCTGCCTGCCTACCACGACGCCCAAGGGGGTACCCACCAATGGGGAAGTCCAACTTTCCGTTCACATCTGCACCGTAAATGCTATAGAAGTATGACCGTCTACGAGATCGCATGGGAGCCATTTCGTCTTGACGGATCATGGCAGACAAGGTATCCTGGCCTATGGCGCCCTACAGATACAGTTCAGCACCGTGGGCACTAGAATATAATATGCAACTGCGAACCAAATCAGGTGGATCACCCACAGCAGGAGTCTCCTCTGGTTGCTCGAGGATAAATTCACGGTCGTCCTCCTGACCTTCTATTTCGGCATCATTAGCTTCAGCAGTTTCACCAACGAGAGAAGCAGAGGCGCCCGGAGTCTGATTGGCCAATCCACTTGAGTTGGCTCGCATCATCTTCAAATTACTGAAGTCTCGACATAGCGCTGCTTCATAGGCAGCACATGCCTTTTCGTCTTCCACTGGAGGAAGGTCATCTAGTGACAGCGAATACCGCCGCACAGCGGCATCTGCAAGAGCAGTATGAAGAGAATGGGATTCCGCAAGCTTACGCAGAGTCTTGCCCTGGAAACAGTGAATTGACGGAACACACATGAGGATGTCCTTACCTTGCTCCCGATCTCCAAGCATTTAATCGCAACGTCTTGCACGAGGTCCTTAATATCCTTCGCACTCATCTCCATCTCCTCTTTTGCATACTCGAGCAGAAGAGCATGCTTCTCCACAAATGGATTGATCATAATATTAAACAAGTCATCCTTCGTCACGGGCAGCAGACCGATTGCCTCTAATTTGCCGTGGAATGATGTAATGGCCTCAGGCATGGCAGAGAGCCCCCACGTGCCATCAGACAGACATATGGTTAACAGCATCACAACTCGGACCATTGGGTCGGTACTGGGGAAATCAGTGTAAAGCTGACGCAAGACATTGATGGTATACGTGGATGTAACCGAACGCGATTTCACGAAAAGCTAAAGAGGCAACTATGAATACACAATTCCAAGATATCAGTTCGAGGCCTTACCTTCATCAACTCAGAAACAACAGGACTGGAAACGATAAGAGACTGAGTAAAGTACATAGATCAAAGGGACATACCCAAGTTTGAATAATAGCTCTCCTGAACGATCGAGTACCTTGAGGGCCCGATAGGCAGACTCGTTGCTCTTGGCCTCCATACATATTTCTGCTGCCACAGTACGACTCAAAAACATCCTGGACATGTCTCAAGCATGAATATGACATTCAAATTAGAGCGCGTAATGCTACCTTGGATCTAGGCGTTTGAGCTCGCGAACGTTGCGGACGATATCATCAGTTCGATCTCCGTTGTTAAGCGCTTGTTTTTCAAACATTTTACGAAAGACGAAGTCACGATACTGAAATAGCCAGTGAGAAATCGGCGAAATACGAGAAATTCTCCAATACCTTCGGATCCATCCGAAATCCATTGGTTTCTGCATATGGTAGTAGCCTCGGTTCAATGGCAAGTGCAATGGGGAGCTGAGCCATCAAAGGGTCCTTGACAACCATCATGAGGGTGCAGAAAGATTAGGAAGTCAAATGGCACACCTTCATACTGAAGGGGATGAACTGGACCAAGTCACAAATCAGACTATTCTACAAGAAAGAAGGCGCACCTTGTACTTGTCCAAAATCTCGCGCACGTCTTCCCACTTTGTACTCTTCAAATCCTGAGGGAGCCTGCTCTCTTTGAGAAAAGAATGGAAAATATAGCCGTCGTCTTCGTTCTTTCCGAGTGGTATGTCATCGAACAATGCAGAAGTGATTTTGATGAAATGGGTGAACACGGTAAGAGGTATTGATCTGACCCATGGTGTCTTGATGAAGTGACTTGCAGAGCGGAAGTAGTGGTGGATGGCGACCTGTATGATGTAGCGAGATACATAGGCGCCACTTGAAACCAGGACCTGGTAGGAGGCGCATATATTCAGTGGGAAACGCGGAATCGAAGCAACGAGAGGCGTACGTCGAGTACTTGTTCGTTGAGAACTCTCCCCCGTCCTAGGGCCCAAAACATGGCATCCATGTGACCATATCGATGGAGAAAGTAATGGGCGCGGACATAGGGATCTCTGGAGACGCGGAGAAAGCGTTTCGAGGTGAGAGTGAGAGGGGTAGGGTCGTTGAGTTCGTAGATGATGAGGTGGATGACATCGTCTGGGCCGGCACTGAGTGGATGGGGAGAGCTCTCACCAGCGGGAAAACATACCACATAGACGCTCCATGGGTGGAGGTCGACGGGGCGAGCAAGGGGGCAGACACGGGGGAGGGTGTGGAGAAGCAGAGGTGGGGAATGGCGGGAAAGGGAGAGAAAGAGGGAGAACGTGGCAGAGGAGGGCGCACTTTGTTTGGGAGGGTGATGGTCTGGTGTCAAGCGGTTATGCAGGCCACTCGAAGCTGCAACTATCGGACTTCCAAATTTGAACAACTTGGTCCGCATCCAAGGCGGACCCCGCAGACTCGCAGCCACGACGACCTGCGAGGAGGAAGACAAAGAGCGTGCAAAACGTCGAAACTGCCCGCCAGGCGAACACCAGTCGTACAGCAAATGCATCGTCCAGATCACTAATGCCGGCATACGCTCAGAAAGTCCTCTTATAGTAACCCCTCCACACTCGCCAGGCCAACCGCCAATCTCGGACCTGCAACCTCCCATCACCCACGTCGAACCCGACCTCCTCCAGACGACCCAGTATCGACGCGACAGGGATCTACACGCAGTCAGCACACCCAATCTCGCACACGAATCGACATACCCCAGCTGCGAACACTGGCATCGCCTCTCCGGGCACCTTGCCCCCCGTCTCCCGGAACACACGGCGAGCGGTCAACAGGTTGTCGTTGGCGATCGTGGCAAACTCAAACACGGCATTCTCCAGTGCTTTGCTCGTCTGTCCTGTCGTGAGCACCTCCTGTTGATTGACCCCATGCTTGGCCGTGATCTCGGCTGGGATGACTATCATTCCCCGTGACGCATGGAACGGAAAGGCACGCAGTAGCGTAGTGAACGACTGGGCTACACCGAGATGGGACGCAGCGTGCGACAGCGTGGTGGATGGCAAGTTCAGGAGCGAGAGCACGAGGTACAGGAAGGTAGAGGCCGTAGACTCGGCGTGCGAGACCATCGACTCCACCGTCAGATATGATTGAGCGTGCAGCTCCTGTTCCTGTACGACACTAGTCTGAGAAAGCAAAATCAACTCTAGTACACGAACCGACCCTCGCTTCGATGATCCTCTGAAAGTGGTATGGCGCAAGGCGACTGCGTTGTGTGGCTTCGTAAAGTCCAAGCGCAATGGGATGGCGCGGTGGCCTGTTCTGCAGGAACATGAAACGATAATATCCAGACACACCTCAGAACGCGACCTACAGCAAAGATGTCCTTGATGGCATCCCTCCAGAACACGAGCCGGGCTTGTCCGAGTGCTGTTTGTGACACGGCGTCTTTTATCATGGACAGCTCAATCTAGGATGGCAAACCCTCAGTCACGGGGGTAGTTGGACATGAGCGTACGCACATAAAAGGCCCTCAGTGCGTAAAATGCACTCTGGTAGCGCCGGGGGTAGAGCTGCGCGGTAAGGTATCCTTCATAGTCGTGCCTTCGAACGAAATCCTTGCAGTACTCGGTTGGATTCGACGACCCAGCCTCCGAACAAGCCTTGAAACCTGCGGAAAAGTTGCGCAGTATTGAGACACGGTGTCGCTGCGACGGACGGACAGACAGTGCAGCCAGTGGCCCACGACACTCGCTAAACGTGATCATGGCAAAAGCTTGCTGGCACGTTCGGACTCCCTAGCCGGCAGTGTCGAGGGGACCAGTCAGGACCCGAAGGCCTCCTCAACTCACTCCATGTCCTCCACAAAGTCGGGGCTGCAGAGGGAAGTCCTCGCCTTGTACAGACGGCGAGTACTCTCCAATCGTGTCATTCCTTTCGCTCATCCCTTCTCCATCCAGTGCTCTCCGGATGGTGCGGACGAAACCACCACAAGCCAGGCCCAAGTTCTCACTCTACGTTCGCCACACATTCCATACCCAGGCGTCCTCGGTGTCTCCTCGCAATGTCGCTGCAGTCGAACACCTTCTCAGACGTGGCAGGCGACAGATAGAGATGTATGAAAGCCCCTTTATCAAGGACTGTCAGATCTCCCAGGCCATGTTGGATTGGGAGCATGCTCATGGACGCGGTGGTCACATCAATCAGCGTCCTATCCACCCATCATCTGATGGTCAAAGCTGTATTGAGCATATCTAATATGATTGCACGTGAATGTGGACGGGTCACCCGCCAGTGCTTGGTGGTGATGACAACTTGCGCCGAGCGGCTGTTCTTTCCCTCCGCGTCATGCGACGAGCCGGTTTCGAAGGTTCCGGAACCTTCAATAGCTCCGCCTGTGTCATGGCACCCTCCTGGCACAACTTTTCATAATGCAGCCGCCGTTCGTTGAGGACGAACTTGAGGCGTGCCATCGACTTGCGACACTGAGCATGACGAATGTGGGTCAAGGTACGAAAGAACAGTCAACGAAACGACCCACCATTCGATCCATAGTCGGAGCAGCGAGTGCCTCGGGATTCTGGATGCCTATTCGCCGTGCCTCTTCTCGTTGCGTCGCGAGCAGGTTACGCTCGCGCAAGAGTACATACCAAAGAGCATGCAAGTCCCTGAAGCTCTTCCGCCTCAATTCGGCAGCATGCCATGGCCGTCCTACCAAACCATAAAGAAATCAACTCACGACCATGTCAAGTTGGTCAAGACTAATACGCACCGGATTCAGTTAGCGACTCTTTGGCTTCCAGCGTTTCGTATTTTACTGCACCGTCTACCTCTTTTTTACGGAAAAATGCCCAAAGACCATGGCTGGGGTCAACGTTGACATCTAGATGGGGTCGCTTCTGAGATCTTGTAGCGGAACTTGGTGCTGGAATACCGGGATAAGAGATAGGGTGCTGAACAGCTGGTGTCGAATTCCACCGTGCTCCATAAAGGACACGTAGCACGTGCAAAGGACGCGTCGAGCAGAGGACGCACGACATGGACGAGCAGAGGCAGGGCAATCAACCTGGTGAGTGTTTTACACAGCCACAGACGTTAAGAGACCGAGAGAACGTTTTTCCTATTATAGAGACAGGGATAACTACTCTCTTCGCAAGTCACCTCAAAAAACCACCCAACGGATCTGTCTCACCAAGTTGTGTCAAATTGAACACCCTGCTTTACCAACAACACGAACAGGCAAACCATACTAATCAGTATATTTGTTATCAGTTGTTACTGTGTGACAAGATGTTAAATGATTTTATCAGGATACTGTTCTACATGCAAGCAGTCTAGCGAGCTGTTTCCAATGGGAATATGCATCCATATGACAATGTAAACTGATAGTGGTACAGTGTGATTAGAATACCGAGGAATGTAAGCGCCAAGTACCATGTGGGACCTTACCCAATGGTTCTACTACCATCCCCATTGATGGAATGAAGGAGGTGAGCTCATTGATCGCCTGTTGGCATCGTATGGAGGCCCGTTTAGTGCAAGCTATGTAGTCGCCAGTGGAGAACAATCCTTCCCTGTCGTAGTAGTATCGAATTAATGTCCGAGATAAAGTCAGCCAAGCTGACAGTGATGGTGAAAGAGCATCTGGTCATCATACTTATCGGACCACAGTTTGATAGCAACAAAGGCACTCTGCACAGGAGTAGGGTCATTGGACCAAATGGACATAAATCGAATAGTTCGTCATTAATGCTGGGTCACCAAAGGGAGATGACCGACCACCCGACGAGCCTAAGCTTGTCTTGTCTTTGTAAAACAAATTGTCTCATCAGCCATCAGCGGGTCAGTTCTTCTCCGCCAGTCGGGTTCGGAGTCTAGAGATGACACTGGTCAGAAAGGCATGAATCTGGGAAAGGGTGGGCCTGTGATGACTCTGCCAATGTGAGAAGTAACCGATTGTCGGCATGTAACCCCACTGGATGGAAACGAGTAAAGAGGTTGGGAGGACAACCGGCCAACTTGCCACAGGACGAAGAGAAAATATTGCACGCCAAGCCGTCTAACAGAGATAAGCCAATCAATACATGGTTTCGTTGACTTGCGCAACGATCGCCATGACAGCTCTCATTCTACGATGATTGAACTGCATTGCATCCTATTCGAGATCTTGATCCTCTGGTAATCAGGTTCTGATGACACATGAAATAGGCTGTCACCGAGTGTCTACAAGGCTGGAGGACCAATGCTAGCTGGCATGTGTAGGTACTCCCTTAGTGGTCAAGTTGTTCCGTCTTTCAGAAGAAAAAGGTACGATGAAGGGTACAGGACCAAATAGTCGACAGGTGGTATAGAAACTATTTCTTTGGTTTCTTGACTGATGCAAGCATGAGACTTAAAACCGACGAAGGAATCAGCACAGGTACCTCCATATTTACTCCTCGATTGTGTGCGACCGACGACGCCACCAAAGTCCAGTGCACCTCGGACAACTTTGTACCTATGGAAGGATGCTTCATTGTTCTCGCTGACTCGCACCAGTCGCGAACACACCTGACACCGGGTAAATCCTGTGTACGACCGCCACGAACCATGACTACGCTGTGTTCCTGCAGGTTATGGCCCTCTCCAGGAATATAGGCCATGATCGAGTTTCCGTTGGACAATTTGACACGGGCGACCTTTCGCTTGGCGGAGTTGGGTTTCTTTGGTTTCATGATAAAGATTTGGGTGCAGACGCCCTTTTTCTGAGGACAGGTGTCGAGGAGAGGAGACTTTGGAGGGCTAACTCTCTGTGGTTTCTTTCTACGCATGGCCTGGTTGAGAGTAACGGAGAGAAACGAGGAGGCGCTGAACCCCCGAGACGGGGCGATGAGTGAGCATGCGTTGGGTAGGCGGCGAAGGAGCGAAAGCATGGCGTGTCGTCGTGTGGAGGTCCTACTTGAGACTCACCCGCGTAGAGGCCTGCCCTAGAGTCCCCTAATGGTCGCGTCGCGCCGCGCACCTTCTACTTCAAGCCGACTGAGATGCCTGCCGCGAGCAAGTCCCGTCGTCGGCCTATGCGCAGAGCACCATCCTCTGATCATATAGAGGAGGAGGGTGACCCCTCTCAGCGACGTACGGACGATGTCGACGACGACGACTCTGAGGAGGACGTGCAGCCAGTCCGCACAATAGGAAAGGAAAAGAAACCAGAGATTAGCCGCGGTGACACCCAATCCCCCGCAGCTGGTCCCTCGAACGCGAACAGAAATGATGGAGATGACGACCGAATCGACATTCAAAATTTTGGTGATCAACCTTTGGATAAGAAAGAAGGTGCAAAGCTGCATGGGATAGCTCAGGACTGGGAGATGATCCGGAAACAAATCCATCAGAGCTCCTTCCGGCTTGTCAAGGACGTTGCGATCTCACTTGCAGATGTAATAGAAGTTGGCGAGGCCGGAGAGGTCAATACAGTCGAGTCGTCTTCGGCTTTTTCGTCGCTAATGAATGTCCCATGTCAAAGGCACTAGACGAAGTTGACACTATCATGAAGAAACTCCTCGATATTGATCAAGAAATGCGTTCTCATGAAGAAACGCTAAACAATATTCACCAGTCTCTTATGCGTGGAGAAGTCGTGGTGGGCCGTCATGCTCATCCTTTCCTCTTTCATCCCGTAACTCCTTCGACAGGAAAACGTACTCGGGACATATGAAGATGAAGTGAAGCAGCGGGTAGATAAATACAAGAGCAAGACTACACGCCAAAAGTATGCTTCTGTCGACACATACGTGCAATTCAAACAAGGAATATATGTTTGTCGGTCGTATCACCTCAGACGCCATTGGTTGATATTACACATTCAGGAGGCTCAAAATCCGGGCGAAGTGATTCCTCCCATCAACGACTTCGTCCCGAGAGGTTTGTCTTTGAAAAATACGTCATGTGATACGGTTAACGATATTCCATAGAGGATGGTGATCCCAGTGACGACGAAGATGACCTGGAAGTTGGTGGCGTCACTCAGGACTACAAATGCCCCATCACACTCGTGACTTTAGAGGATCCGATGACGTCGTATGTGATGTGTGTCCTCCGTTGCAAGATTGTCTAAGTTTCTTGTCGTGAACAGCACAGTTTGCAGACACTCCTATTCCCGTGCAGCCATTCAGGAGTTCCTGAAGAGGACAAGAAGGGATGGAAAACCCTGTCCTGCATCTGGTTGCAACAAATGGATCACAATGGACAAACTCAAGGTCGACAAGGAGCTGGAAAAGAGGATCAAGGTGGCAGCGAGGAGACAACAAAGACGACAAGAGAGCGAAGACGACGACGACGAAGTGATAGAATAAATTGAGCTATTGTTGTTAAGACTACCATGTATCCATATAAACTGCGTATGCTCTCACCAGAATCTATCCAGATCTTGTCCTTATCCCCATACAAATATAAATAACCTACGTATATAGTCCACGAAATCAAGGTGAGTCCTCTCCTCCGGCTCTTTAGTCTGCCAGCTTGACTAGTTCCCCCACCTCCCTCACCCGTCGTTCCCTGTCCTTGTTATTCCTCACGGTCTTCTCGATCTCGCACCCCAATGCCCAGCACCATGCGTCCCGCTCAACCTTGCTCCTCGTCCTGAACACAACCAACTTGTGACTCCCCTTCACGAGACGAGGCACAGGTGCCGCAGGCTGAAAACCACCCGCGGGCGCATTCGGTCGATTTCCCCCGAACGCAGCCGGAGACGACTTGCGATACCAGATTACAAATAGTTCGTCTTCCTCCCGTTCGTCTGTCTCGAGGCCGTCGTGGTACCGTCGAGGTAGATTGGGTGACTCAGGGTTGTACTCGCTCTGTCGCAGAGCAAGCGCGGCAATATATCCCGAACAGACATACGCGTCGAGCAGCCCGATTTCTTTTGAATTTCGATGATGAAGAGCCGAGGTAGGTGACACATGGAACTTGATCAGTCGACCGGGTACCAGCAACAATTGCACGAGTCTGAAAAAATAAAAGAAAGAATTTTCAGCAAAGGTGTTTGATGTTCAGAGGGCGAGAAGCAGGTTGCACAATGCACTGACTTGTACTGTCCCCTCAACCCCTTTCTCGTGAACACTCTCCCGGCTTTGACGATACTCCTGCATCCACTTAATGGACACCAGTTGTAGAGTGATGTCAGCACGGGCAATTCAGAATTCATGGGTGGTTCTGGCGGGGTCGGGTGCCCATTTCTATGCATACACTTCATGGTGTGTGGTGTCAGTCGCGCACGACTACCCGCCGCGAATGCGACATCCATTTCATCTTGGACATCTACACGACGGCGCTGGGACCAGTATGTGACCAAGGCGCGGAGTCTCGTTACCCATTCAATACAGTCGCGCGCTGAATGTGCCTATTATGGGTATTAGTAATACGACTTCCAGAACACACATCTGTGCGCATGAACACACCTCGAATCGCATAACTGGGCCAGAAACAAGGATAATATCGAATATTCGCCTGAGGTGCAGCTGTGCTTTATCAGGCGTGTGAGCGTGTCCGTGTTGTCCGCCTGCATCGTCTGCGTCCACTGCATCATGCGCGACGTGCTCGCCATCGTCCTCGGACAAGGGACGATATGCTCTCCTCACAGTGCGGACGTTTCCGAGGTCCAATGTTCCCTGTGCAGCGCGGATCTGCTCTGCGCCTCTCCAAACCTCGCTCTCAAAAAGACTCTGGCTATATTCCTCCACGCCCGGTTTTAAGCCTGAGATCAGACGTGAGAGGTGCGCGCTCGGCGGAAGCGGGGGATTTGCATCTGACGGTAACAAGGAAAACAAGCTTCCATCGTGTGTCACGAGATATACTCTTTGACGGCCTTGCAATTTGACACGGTCGAGATAACCTTCAATAGCAGGTGGCTCTGGCTTTTTCATGCCGGTCTGAAAACGAACACAATCTGGGAAATGTTCCGCAATGCGTAACTCGAGATGAGCTGGCCTCAGTCCCTAACGAGTTGACGGTGGATATATCAGGCCACTCATGCAGAAGAAGTAGGGCCAACAACCGAACCTGCCAAAGCGACAGTCCAGAGAGAACGGTCCACGGCCGCGCATTTTCCTCGACATCTTGTTCCTGCCACACCCAATCGAGTTGCCCACCAAATCTCCATGCGAGCTCCAACTTCTTTCCCGCACGTAGCTCGCGCTCTATGATATTCTTCCAGCTTTTTGACACTGAGCCAGAAAATTCGTGGTCAGAGGAAAGCGATCGCTGGACTAGGTCAATAATATTTTTACGACTGAAGGTATCATACGCTTTGTCGAGGTTGAAGACTTCAGGTGCTGGGACGTCGACGCAAATGCGCATGTCAACGTTGGGGCAGCGAATCTCAATGGAAGGAGGAATCTTTCCCCCGAGACGACGCCTGCCAAAGTATTATAAGAGCAAGGTGCAGCAGGTCGGGAGGATAGTACTGACCAAAGATGCCATAACCAATCCCGCGCTCTAGTTCGGCTCTTGGCTTTGAATACAAAGACATTCGTGCCTTCCTTTGACAGATGAAAGAATACCCGCGCTGTTGAATATCGTCCTCGGACAGGCGTCGTGGGGCACAATATGCAAAAGGTATGGTCGACGAAAGAGTACAAGGAAACTGAAGTTCGTCTCGAAGCCAAAGGTATTACGAAGGCGAGGTGCTTGTGCCCTGTAATGTATTCCCTCCCCGGAAGGGTCTGCTCGATATGATTAATGCAGAGTTGGAACCGAGATAAGACGTAAGAACACACATAATCTTCATATAGCTCTAGCATGTCCTTCCTCCATACGACCAAAAATTCCATGCAGTCCTCATGGCGCAGGTGTGTCGTTTGCCGGTTGTAGGCCTCATTGAAATGGCTCGAAAGGGACTCTGACTTGGTGTAAGACACCCTGACAAGCATTCTATCTTGGGTTACTATTAAATATGTGACACACGCCCAGAGAGGGATCCACAAACCTCGGAGGAAGATGTCACCAGGAATCTCCCATGAAGGGGTTACTTCCGTAGTCGCACCAGCGCTGCACTCGACAACTTCACTTCCCGTCCTCGCAAGGACAGCAGTCGGGGAAACGGGTCCTTTATCAGCCTGCTCACCTTCCGAAGGTAGCCCCCCGCCATCATTATGGAAGGGTCTAGGCTCCCTTGGCCGCAGAGATATCTTGCGCTTGGTATCTCTGTCTAGAAGGGAAATGCCGCGACGTTTGGCTCTTGGCTTACTAGATGAGGTCCCCGCAGAATGCTTTAATATAGACCTAGGAGTACCAGCCTCCTGTTGTGCTACATGACCGGTTGGAAATGAGGATGTAGAAGCCGTTGGGAGGAGCGGGGAACCAGAGGAAAAGTGGGATAATTCGCCACCGTGTTGTCCGGGGAGACTAGCGGCAGAAGACTCGTCTTCTGAGGAGCGGAGTGATGGCGGCGACAGATGCGAACGTGCAGTCAAGTATGAGCGCGGACCTATAGACGAGAGCGCCGTCGTCGACGTATAGGGCATATGTGATTGTTCTTGAGGTGCTTCAGGGATGGTCGAGGGCGTGACAGGCGTTGGTGCATGGCTATTGAGCACGTTCACACCAAGGATGCTCCCGACCTCAAAGGTAGTGCCCACCCAGTGCACGACACCAACCGTACGCTGCGTTTTGTGTCGTAGAGACCGCGTCCAGGGGCATTCTCGCCATCGTTTCACCAGCTCGTCGCGTACGACTTCCCGTGTGCCCTCGCACCAGTCTTGTGGTCTACCGCCCTGGCGCAGGAAGAAGGCGTACGCGTTGCGATCCAAGACGTCACGCACTGCAGAGGCGTAGGAGACGTCAAAGGATTCGTTGTCAGCCCCTGCGACCTGTATCGTCTCGTGCAAGAGAGCCAGTAGCTTGTCGGGCAAAGGTCCAATAAAGAGTCTGCGGGTGGGGTTGTCCCCCGACGACGCGCCTGGGATGTGCGGGTTGTACTGAGGGTCAGAAGAGGACCCGGGGTGAGCCATCTGAACACGGACGTTGGCGGGTGGTGCTGGACGAGCTGGACAGGGCTACTTGGGAGGCAGACAATTACCGTGACGTCACAACCCGTGTTCACGGGCCCGCTCTTGGTGGACACTTGGCAAGGTCATGGTGAAACGAGTATTACGAGCTGTTGTACAGTACCACTATGGAGATCATTACGGAGCGGCGAAGTGATGTATGCAATGCAGTAGGACGACAAAGTACACTGGAGGATGTCATGCCAGGAATCAGTGCTTTATTTCCGACGTCTGGGCCCTGCGCGAGAGAATGTCGTGCGACTCCTGGACGTATTGCTCCGCTTCGGATCTTTCAAATCTGCGAAATTGTCCATGTCTGTAAATCGCCACCTAGAGTGAAACATGCGCACCCTATTTTTTTACCCTTGACAAACATATCGGGCTCACGGAACGCGAACGGGTTCACGTCTTTGGAGGGGTTAAGATTAGCCAAGCTATGATTGACGAACCGATGTGTGGACTCGTCGCTGCGGACGGCGTACATGACGTCGAGAAGCTTGGCACCTGGAGCAAGTCGCCAATAATCGATGGCGATCGCCGGCGCCGGCATGTTGGACCATTTCTGCAGGTGGCCAGCCTCGATCTCCTCGATGCATCGCGTGCTTGTAACAAACAGATTAGGCAAGCGGAGAATCGCCTCGCGAAAACGGCACCTACTATGTCATGACGGCCTCTTCTTCCAGGTGTCCGACGAATCTGTGACACGATCGAGGGGAGACCAAATAAGCGAGGACTAAGAACGGTGGTGAGACGGAGCCACAAGGCCACGAGGCGTACGTACAAAATGCATTGAAAAAAACGCCTTGTGCACCAAGAACCAGTGCACGGAAAAATAGAGTGGGTTGTTTGAGCGTCATGAAAGTCCTTCGTAGTGCGCATGGATCGGTAATCAACCTGGAGGGGATACGAAAATGACTACATACATCAAGTGCATGCGTTCGTTTTCTGCTTCTTCGAGTAACGTGTGAATCCATCCAGAATCACGTCGCTAAAGGTGGCATAGTTAGCCCACCGAGATGAAACCAAAAGTTGGCCCATTTACCATGAGTCTGAGACTACCAAGATGCCTGAGCATGGCAGCGACCATGCCAGGTACACCAGCAATTGATTCAAGGAACAAGATGCGTGACAACCAGGCTGATTCTCCGAGGATGTAACCCTTTTCTTTGAGTTCTTCGATGGACATGTTATGATCACGAGGAAGTGGTTTGTGCTTGTACCCCGAAACGAGATCGAAACCCCATCTAAATTGCGGCCTTTAGTACAAGGCTGACGAACTAGAGTAAGAAGACGGACCTCGCTAGTCTGACGAGACGATACGCAATCTTGTCAGAAATTGTCTTGGCCTCTCTATGGAGGACCTACGCGCGGTGTATCAGCCATCGAGCGAAAAGGGCACGACATGGAAAGTACCTCTACGGATTCCATCTCTGCCTGGGAATAAACGGGGTGAAACAGAACCCAGTCGCCGCGTATGTCTTGGGGCACTGTGCTGACCGCATCAGGCTGGGTCAGCGCTGATTGTGACGAGATTTTGTCCTCTGTCATGTAATTAAAATTGATCTTGCGCGTGTGATATGAAACAATTGGTTACTTTTATGGAACCCCTCTGTGCCAACCTCTGCCTGTTCGTTGGTGCGCTTTGTGAGCAGTGAGTTGTGATCGGCAGAGTGGGTATGGAATTGCCCAGCGAACCGAGAGACCACACAAGAGTGGTAGGTGCTTGGGCATGCATGGCGAGCAAAAGCAGCGCGAAAGATGAGTGGATGCTGACGAGTAGTAGTTCTGAGCAGAGCAGACATGAGTGAACTATTGGAAGGGACGAGATGCGGCGACGAAGCATTCTTAAGTCACCCGCTGCCCGAAGAGTTCCGACCACTCCTCCGAGATGCCCCGCTGTTCAGGGGTGCGGTGTGTTGTGTCCGGTTGCCTATGCTGCATCAAGAAAGAGCGCTGATGTTGGGAATGGGTCGCCTCCATCAGTTTCCCCTGGCAGCCTTGTGTGAACCCGACCGGCGCACTCAGGCGATCTGTTCCGACATATATCACGTGACACCTGTTATGTTGTGGTGATCACGTGCACAGTTCGAATGTGGATTTACCCCTGTAAGTCGACTCGAACGAACCCTTGTCAAGTTGCCGTATGCATTACTGCCTGCAATGGACGACCATCTGTGTATCCACATTGGAGCAGTAGATCTACAATGCCGCGATCCAGATATGTATTGATATGCGCCACTAGGTTAGTGGGTACGATTCAAATGACATGATGGACTGGGCGGGCCGAAAGCAGCCTGTTTGCCTATCATCGCAGGTGCAACGGTGCGGTTGCTCCATCCGGATATGTCTGTCCACCGGTCGGCTAACCGGGGGGTGGCAGGTCAAGATCCCAATTGAAAGTGTCCAATCGATGGTGTCGGACGTAGTCGATATTTGACGACGCGACACGCGCATCAGAATGGAAGACTCGATATTCAGGGGTGTTTGTAAACATCCAGAAGGCAAGCAATCGATAGGGTAAACAAGAGGCTGTACGCGGATAACACAACTTGAGCGTGCGGCGACTTGGACTCACTGGCCAGTAGCATGTCGGTCCCAGGCCAGGATGCTGCCAGGGACGGGCGGCCAAGGTCGCAAATGGGGCAAGTCTTGAGTAACGACCTAGAGAAGACATTGGGTGGTATGTACAAGCCGGTTCACACAGTCATTCGAGTTTTTTGTTCGGATCATGAACGAGGCGAGGCAGGTGAGATATTTGGCGATCTAATATTAAGGGAGGACATGATGCACGAGGCTACCGGATAGGACAGAAAGACTGCGACAGGCTTGCCCGCTCGCAGAGAGGGCTGGCCACGACTTGGAGAGACGGCAAGGTGCGTCGGTGGTGGAGTGAGCAAGAGCAAGGATGACGGGACACGAACGAGCTTGAGGGAGGAAGAGGCCGAGCGCTGCCATAAAGTGGAGGGCCACATGATCATGCGGCAGGACATGTTGAGAGTGGAGTAAAGAGAAGAATACCACGATCATTGGAGAATGGGAACATGAGCGTTTCATCTCCGAGGTCGAGCAAGGAGAGAGGGCCTGTAAAGGTATGCCCATAGGGAGGTCACTATGACGAGCAATCAAGGGTGGACAGCACGCGCTGAAGACAGGGAAAGTTGTCGGCATTGGAAGAGGGCGCAGGAGGGAATCTGGGGAATCTCGAGGGGATCTTCGGCCCAGACGACAGCAACGAGGAGGAGAGACGCCCGCCAGGACGCGCACACTGGACGATCGTATTCCTGGGATATAAAACCTAGAGAGAGACGGCCCTGGCACAATCCTGGCACGTCTTTTCGACCACGACTTTGACGCTGGAACGCACCAGCAGATGTGTCACGTCGGGTCCGATGGACAACGTCGCACAGTACGGTACTGCCAACACCCTCCAAGTCTACCCAACCCCGTCCTCGCCCGATAATCACAACCCGGTTCCGTCTCAGAACCCTCCATGGCTCCCGAAACAACAGCACTCCCCGACAGACCCCGTCTTCAACACGCCCGACAACGACCCCTACGCCCCACCCACCCCCTACCCCCCCCCCCCCCCCTACCCCCCCTAACCCCCCCCCCCCC